>JAECUM010003047.1:0-33869 GCA_016617855.1 Megalonaias nervosa | reverse complement strand
TATATATAATTATAAATATACACCAGACAGAACGGAAAGTGCTATCCCTGGATTCTATAGAAGAATGCTTGATAATAGTAGGCAGAATTAATATTTAATACAAATAATACTATCATACAGGTTAGAGAATTTTTAATTCGTACTCTACGGAGATTCGAACCCAGGTCCGCGGGTAAACGGCACCCATCGCCTTGCCTGCATGCACCAGACCATACTCCGTCACGACTAAGCACGCATCACCAAAAAATCATGGCGCTGAATCGGTGTTATATGCACTAGTGCGTAGCAGACACACTCACATGACGACCTGATAAGTAAATCTCATCTATCTACACAGTCGTTCCGGATTCCTGTGAAAGAAATCAAGGTATACAGGCTTAATTATATATAGAATTATAAATATACACCAGACAGAACGGAAAGTGCTATATCTGGATTCTATAGAAGAATGCATGATAATAGTAGGTAGAACTAATATTCAATACAAATAATACTATCATACAGGTTAGAGAATTTTTAATTCGTACTCTACGGAGATTAGAACCCAGGTCCGCGGGTAAACGGCACCCATCGCCTGCACGCCTTGCCTGCACGCACCAGCCCATATTCCGTCACGAATATATATATATATATATATATATATATATATATATATATATATATATATATATATATATATATATATATATATATATATATATATATATATATATACACGTGTCACCTGCACAAGCAGAGAGGTCGTATGATATAATTCCGTTGAAAGGCGACCGCCTTGTGCCAACCACTTGTTTAATCTTACGCTTCTTATTCACAATTCGCTATTGTTTGAAGTCAATCTTCAATAATGAATTAGTCAGGATTACATTGCCGTATTTAGGTGTCAAACGAAACACTCAGGAGGAGTGAAATGAAATAGACAAGATTATATTTAGGGGTCACATGAAACAGCTAGGATTACAGTTCCTCATTTAGGGGTCAAATGAAATACAATTACGTTGCCTCATTTGGGGGTCAAATTGAATAGGTTACATTGTCTCATTTAGGGGTCAAATGAAGCATTGCAAAATTTAGAGGTCAGATGGACAGGATTATATTGCATCATTTAGGAGTCAAATGAAATAGGATTACGTTACCTCATTTAGGGGTAAAATGAAGTAGTCAGGATTACGTTGCATAGTTTAGGAGTCAAATGAAACTTTGCAAAATTTAGGGGTCCAATGAAACAATTAGGATTACGTTGCATCATTCTGGAGTCAAATGAAACAGTCAAAGTTTCATTGCCTCATCGAGGGGTATACGTCAGTTTGTTTCGTTTAAATATTTGATGAATTATGAAGAGCATATTAAATCTCAGAATTTAAGTAATGATCTGAAAACGTTTGAATTTTACAAGGTGAATATGACAACTCTTCTTACATATAACCGATCATGAGTACCTACATACACTTAAATATGTGTATATGAGCAAACAAACAAAACAACGCTTTTCAGTTACAATGCAAACACAGGTAATGGGACAATGTCTTCAAATGGAACATTTAAAACCAGCATACTTGATTGTCTATATTATAAATAATCAATAGGGATAGATAGGTCATGGATAGATGAACCGAATAGACAGCCATGTATACAAACCGAAGGTTTTGTTTTTAATACCGGGGGAGCAAAGGCGAGAGGAGAACATACTGAACAAGTCTAAGGCACGATCAGTATATAATATGTATTTGAATCTCTCTCTCTCTCTCTCTCTCTCTCTCTCTCTCTCTCTCTCTCTCTCTCTCTCTCTCCAGTTGCTTAATGTTAACTTTATTTATTTAATGTCCATTGCACAACTAATTCTGCCAACTTAACCGACGGGCTGTCGACGTCTCAGACGTTGACATAATATGGTCTTAGAGTTGAAAGAAACTAGAGAACCCAGAGAAACTCGCCGACCCTTGATGAGAAACCACTTATCTTTGCACATGTCTGAAACTGAAGTTTAACCCTATACCACTGAGGTGAGCGTGCCTATGATGTGCTTTTTAGTGGTGGATGCATGTGGGTGCGGTCGATCGTCTACCTCTATTTTAAAAGTCGAAATAGTTCACATTTCAGCGTAAAGTGGAGAAGGGTTGTCCATTTTAACCAAAAACATACAAAACCCTTCTCTAAATTAACCCGCCGTTGAAAGAATTCGGTGTACATCCATACCCTCTATTTGATTAGTGTCCAAAAAACGTGGATTATTGAAAGTAAGGGCTACGGGATTGAAGGACATTTCCTTAGATGACTTGAGACTGTGATTTTGCTGTGTAAAAAAACGAGTAAGCAAAATTTGCTAAACGTTATTTATAATATTGTTTGAAATGACAATTGATTAAAATCGAACAGAGAAACTAGAAGATCACGGATTATTTTATTTAAGTGTTAATTATACGTTTCAAGTTTTCTGTTCTGTTCTGAAGGAGGTAAAAAGTCTATTTTGAGAGAAAGCTTGTTCAGATCACCAGCTATCAGAACTATGTTTAAAAGATGAGATTAGACAAAGAAGGTGAAAACAACACAAAGACACGAAAAGAAAGTTATTGTTTTACAGAAGAAAGAAGTAACTTAATACCGCTAATATAAAATTGATTTTATTGGCTAATTTAATAGCTCATCTAATGAAATATCTAGACATAATTTAAATAAGTGTGTCTCTACGCCCCCTCCCCATCCCCATCCCTCCATATATATAAAACAGAAACATAATATTTGAACATTAAGGCAAGAAAAAATATGCAAGTTGAGTACATAATGTAAAACAGATCCATTTTCTTTAACAGGGGCAGAATTTTTTTGTATTTTACTTGCTAATGTCCCCGGTATATTTATTATGACTATTTACTTTTAAGACTATATCAGATTAAAATAAATAAACAAATACGACTCAATGGTCTTAATCTAACTAATAGAAAAGAGCTAAACCAACAAGTTTTGTAAAATTCAACAAATAATTTATTTCCCATGATTACAAAGTGAAAATTTGTATTAAAAAATCGTACAGTATTGCGAATTAAATCCCAAATAGTCCAAAAACGTTCTATCACCAGTCCTAATGAATAAAGTTCTAATTAAATTCCAGTTGATTTCCTGATAAGATCCATCGCTGACTGTGTTGCTGTGCTGGTAGTCTCGAATGTGCCAATGGCCATTAGCTGGATGATGTGCCAACAGTCTTTTGATAAATAACAGTAATATAATCCAAAAATGTTCTTGTCTGAAATCACTATATTTCGAAATTAATGTTTCTGTCCAAGAATATTATAGATGGGCACTTTGTATTTCCAGTGAATTATAATTTGAATAAATTCCACCCAAATAAAATACTGAACAAATCGCACATTTCCAACATCGTAGATGAACTTACATGATTCAAACCAACCAATGGGAGTTTAACTAAATTCTTCTATGATACCACCTGACCGATCTGTCCAATGAGAACAGTGCCGAGTCTCGTAAACAAATTTACTGATAATTTACTATTAGTAACTGTCAACACATACGTAAGAGTCTATGTATAGATCCTATGTAATTTTACGTTCTTAATATTTCTAAAACAGACCCTGGTCACGTAAGTAAATCTACTAAAGATAATCACTACAATTTACAGCTATGAATAAAAATTACAAAAATTTGATAAAATCTTTTACCACTAGTTACAAAATGTAGATATACATAACACTAGAATGACTAATTTTTCAAGTAAACAAGATTAAAAAACACTTAGACACAAAATAACAGCCGTGATGTGGGAGAAAAGTTCATTTCTTGAACAATCTAAGTTGTAAATAAGTAAGATCTGTTCCTAAAATTATAATAAGGAATGTGGTAAATATCAGGTAGGCTATGTATTTTTATGAGAATACTAATGTCCTTGACTCAGACCCAAATAAATATGTTTACTTTTACTAATAATGATCCTAATATTTAACCCACACTCCTTGGGAAATATTAACTATGTATAATTTGTTTATAGAATGACGGGCTCTAGTTAGGTACACAATGAACTTGATTTTGGACAAGTTTAAGTCCAAAATACAATTATATGTACCATACAATCATGTAGAAAAAACTTTCAGTATTAAAAATTAAATATAAATAAGTAAATAAACAAATAAATAAATAAGTAAATAAATAAGTAAATCGATCCATCGATTTAAATAATGTTATATATCCTTTCCAAATATCTCCTGATTCTATTGGAAAAACGCAAACATTAAATTTTATTACAAGCCGACCATTGCATCAGATATATTTTAAATACAAAAGGAAAGAAAAAAACACGTGTGGCGCTTTATGTATCTCGGAATCGCTTCTCGCATTCAAACGTACATATGTAAGTATAGATTTATCCATGAAAAAGATATATGTGTTACGTCTTTGTGATCTTAAACTCACATCATCGCAGCCCGATTCCAAACAAGCCTCACGAAGATCACCGTGGTGCAAGCATATGCCCCCATCGAGGACGCCGAGGACACCGCCAAAGATGCTTTTTATGAGCAGCTCCAAGAAACATTGGACGATTCCCCGAGACACGACCTCGTACTTGTTTGCGGCGACTTTAACGCTAAGATCGGTAGCAAACGCTGTGGATTTGAGCACACAATCGGGCCGCACGGATCGGCGGATGCGACAAATGACAATGGCGACCGACTTATCTCTTTTTGCGCAGCAAACGGCTTGTCAATCGGGAACACCTTCTTCGATCATAAGCAGATCCACAAGAAAATGTGGCGGTCTCCCGACGGACGTACACTCAACGAGATAGACCATGTCTGCATTAGCAAGCGGTGGAGATCGTCGCTGCTGGACGTGCGAGTGCGCAGAGGAGCTGACGTTGGTTCTGACCACTATCTACTCGCCGCCATGTGTCGACTCCGTCTGAAGCGCCAACAGGTGCAGCGAAAGCGGCCACGTCCCTTCGCAGTGGAAAAGCTTAAAGGCTGTGCAACCTCAGAACAATTTCAAATCGAGTTGCGAAATCGGTTTAGCCCGCTGGCCATGGAGCTGGATGTCGAAGGGAGCTGGTCAAGATTCAAGGACTCGGTGATTGGTAGCGTCGAGGCGAGTATTGGGAGGAGACGAGGAACGTATAAGGAGCGATGGATTCAGGAACGGTCTTGGGAATTGATCGACGAAAGGAGGAAGATGCGGCAGAAACGTGACCAGGCAAGGACAGAGCAAGAACGATTGGAGGCATCGGAGGCCTATCGAGAATCAGATCGGAAAGTGAAGAGAAGCTGTAGGCGAGACAAGCGAGAGTGGCTAGACCAGAAGAGCCAAGAAGCACAGGAAGCGGCTGAGAAAAATGACACAAAGACGCTCTACCGCATCGTTCGCGACCTCACCGGAGCAAAGAGTGAACACGGAGCCCCTATCAAGGACAAAAATGGAAAGCCGTGTCTAACCAAAGAAGAACAAGACGCTCGATGGGTTGAGCACTTCAAGGAAACGCTAAATCAGCCTACCCCAGAAACTACCTTCACTTTTGATCCACCCAACCCAGCAAACAACCTGGCCGTGCGGACGGAAGAAATATCAACAGCAGAGACTGAGATGGCGGTACGGCTCCTAAAGAATAACAAAGCGCCTGGCCTGGATATGGTGTCTGCAGAAATGCTCAAGCACGGTGGACAGTGTCTCGTCAACAAACTGACAGATATTCTAAACTCATGTTGGTTGACGACACGAGTACCCGAAGAGTGGCGCAAGGGAGTCATCGTCAAACTTCCAAAGAAAGGAAACCTGGCGGACTGTACCAACTGGCGAGGAATCACACTCCTCTCGGTCCCTGGCAAAGTGTTTAGTATTGTCCTGCTACGGCGACTAAAGGAAGCTGTGGACGCGAAGCTCCGAGAAGAACAGGCTGGCTTTCGTCGAGGCCGATCGTGCAATGAACAAATATTCGTCCTGAGAAACATCATCGAGCAGAGCCTGGAACACCAACAGCGGCTCATTATCAACTTTGTCGATTTTACCAAGGCCTTCGACAGCATACATCGGGAGTCGCTTTGGAGCATAGCGAGGTTGTACGGCATTCCGGAGCGATTCGTTGAGGTCTTTAGAAACCTCTACCTCAACTCAAGCTGCTGTGTCAGGACGGAAGACGGCACCACAGACTTCTTTGCCATCGAAACTGGCGTGAGACAGGGATGTATCCTGTCTCCTTTCCTCTTCCTTATGGTGATCGACTTCGTTATGCAGAAGGCCATGGACCGAGATGATTTTGGAATTCCATGGCTGAAATCAAACCGGCTAACTGACCTTGACTTCGCGGATGACATTGCACTCCTTGGCGCCACGAATAAAAAAGCGCAAGAAATGACAATGAGCCTGGAACGCGAAGCGGCCCGAGTTGGACTTAGGATAAGCGGAAATAAGACGAAGATCATGAGGATCGGATATACCACAGCAAGGGACGCCGTGAAGATTGGTCAGCAACAACTTGAGGAGGTAGAGAAATTCACCTATCTAGGCAGCACCCTAGCCAACGATGGCTGCGCCGACCACGATGTCGCTTGCAGAATAGGGAAGGCAGGGGCAGTCTTTCAACGGCTTCGACCAATCTGGGCCAACGCGTAAATCAGTGTAGTAACGAAAATCCGGCTATTCAATACCATCGTCGTCCCGACTGCAACCTATGCATGTGAAACGTGGAAGACGTCGGCCCGGATCGCAAGGAGGCTAAACGTCGCCCAACAGCAATGGTTGCGTCGAATCCTGCAAGTCTCGTACAAGGATCGCATCACAAATGAAGAGATCCACCAGCGAACAGGCACCCGCCCTCTCAACGACATTGTGACAGAGCGCCGGCTACGTTTTGCTGGCCACGTACTCCGGCAACCAATCTCACGGCATCCAAGAAACGCCATCTCGTGGACGCCACGGGGAAGACGGAAACAAGGCCGCCCCCGAACTACATGGCGACGCACATTCATCGAAGATCTGAAAGCGCTGGGCATATCATTGGATGACGCTGAAACCATTGCGACAGATCGACCTCGATGGAGAGCACTCGCTGCCCAATGCGCCGAACGGCGCAGGAGGAACTAAGTCTAAGTAAGTAAGTAAGATCTTAAACTAAGGAACAGAAACCAGCAAGTTTTGTAAAATTTAACAAATAATTTATTTCCCTAGAATACACAGTGAAAATTTAAAAAGAACTTACAGTATTGAGAATGAATTCCCAAATAGTCCAAAAGTTCTATCACAAGTCCAAATTTAAAGAGTTCCAAATGAATTCCATTGGTGATCTGTGTGTGTGTGTGTGTGTGTGTGTGTGTGTGTGTGTGTGTGTGTGTGTGTGATTTGGGTTTTTAACGTAACTTTTAACAATTTTCAGTCATATCGCTACGATGTCTGCAGTGAGGCAGTTTATAGTGATATCTAGAATTGAGGCATCATGCCGTAGACATGTAGCATCATGTCCTACTCAGTCATATTATCCTGACACCAGGCAGACCAGTCATAGCCCTAACCTCTTAATGATGAGCGCCAAGCGAGGCAGCTGCTAGTACCATTTTTATAAGCCTCTGGTATAATTCGGCCGGGGTTCGAATCCGCAACCTTCCGCATCCTATGCGGACGTTCTAACCACTTAGGTCACCGGAGCAGTCATTGATGATCTGAATGAATTCCAATTTTTAATGCGCTGATGCACCAATATCCTGGAATGTGGCGATTTGTTAACAGTCTTGATGTATCACAATGATATAATCAAAAATGTCATTGAATTAATTCACAGTAGTCATAAAATAGTGATATAATCCAAGAAGTATTAATGAGCATTTAGCAATTTCCAATGTTTAATTTAAATAAATAAATCATCTCAGATTACAACTATAGACAACAATAAAAGTGATTCCACTTTGGATGTTAAGGTAGGAATGAGTAATTCCAATACTGTATTGTCAGCCTTAATATAAAAACCTAACACTCCATTTGAGAACCAGGATAAGAGCTAAAAATTCGTTTCCAGAAAATTCTATGTCATAAACAATCTTAAATAGATCCCCAATACTATGTCATCTTAATGGAAATTTCCATCAAATTGTAAACAAAATTTGTTTCTAGAAAATTCTAAGGTCACAATCAAGGCTGTATCCAGAACTCAGACTCAGTAAAGACGTCTATCCTGCGTGACATTAGACATGTAAGCCTAATTCCTACCTTCAATTATGAATAAAGGTCATTCGCACAATACAAATTAAATATGTACAACATACAATTATGAACAAAAGCCAACACACAATACAAATTAAATATACATAACGCATAAACAGCAGTTTTTAAAACTTGTACTTTTTTTTTTTTACGATTAAACTCTGAAAAAGTATTTGATTTTATAGACCCAAAATGTGCGTTTACTTCTTGCATTTTGTGCTGTCCAATTATGTTACTGTTGCTTTAATACTTTAAATGCTTATACCTTTTGCACCTACTTCGTTTTTTCTTCTAAATACAGTGTCGATTGTGAGTGTATGTTTGTTTGTCTTGTGTAAAATTAGTGTTCATATTTCAGTAAACACCTATGCATGTAGCATAAACTGTGTGTATATATAAAAGATCTTAACAGTGTTGAGTCTATGTTCGTAGGCATCTTTTGTTTTTTTTGGAGGTGGAGGTAGTGAGGAGAGTTATTGTCATCTTTTAAAGTTGGAATACATTCAGCTAATTCGTGGGATCCCGTACTGAGTGGTCTAAAGACCTCGCCTTTACTGATCACTGCCATCTCAACTCTGTCCACGTGGGTTTGAATCTCGGGCTAGGCCAGTGCGGGTGAGAGAGCTTGCAAGTAACTTTCCTTGGGTCGGTTGTTCTTACATGGGAAGGGTTCTTCCTCTACCTGTTATACTGGTAGCCATATATAGCCTATCATGTGCTGAAAAATTGCGTTAAACCCACAACAACAACAACAAACTAATCTGCAAGAAAAACACACGGATATTATACAGAGAAAGATACCATATTTAGGTATTTTACAAAGTATTGTGTAAAATCTGAAGACTAATTTACAAAGATGACAGAAAGAGACAAACTTATTGTGTTCACAGGGGAAGTTGAAAAACATTTTAATCCAAGAAATATATACAATATCTGTGAGAAAACAAAATTCGCGATCGCGATTACTTAGCGAGTAATTACAAATTAAGGAATGCAATCTGAATATTTAAATATCCAAAATGCATACGATTGTTTATTCAATATATGTCTGGTTATGACAGTGAGACATTGATTAAAATTATCCAGATGAACAGTTAAAAATCCTAACAACACCGAAGGCTGTTTTTTTTTTTTTATTATTGACAGGTTCATAAAAAACATCAAAAGAAATAATATTCCAATGGACAATCAGATTTTTTATTCATTTAAATTCTTGGAACAAGCTATAGAACAATTATCATAAACTTTAATGATGAAGAATTTGCCAAATGTTCAAACGGTTTGCAAATTAAAAATAAATGTATCAGGAACGGCAATTACCCATATGAATACACGGATGGCAGTAAAAAGGCTGAAGAAAATAGATGTACCACCTAAAGTAAGGCTGTATTCATTACTTAAGAATTTATTCCTCCTTGGTACTGTACTATAAAACGGAAATCAAACTGCCCGTGCTATTAAATGTAAAATGTATAGAGAATTCGATAACTACGAAAATTTTGCTTAGGCACTCTTATAAGGGATAGTTTCTTACTTTATTGCCATAATCCATATCGTGAAGTTGTTTAATACTTTCCGGTTATGCGACCAGTTGTAACTTGCTTGAAGTGGCTTAAAGTTTTGGTAGATATTAGTAACTTCTTATAACTTTATGAAACAAATAAATATTCGTATATTGCCGTAGCGAAAAGTGGTAAATTCCCTGAGTAGGGATTTTAAATACTAATAAAATATGGCCTTGTGTATCTCCATAACCTGAATTCATCTTCCTTTTTTACTATACAGTATAACTAGTGTTCACTGTGATTTTTGTTTTTTGAACATTTCCCGAATAAAGCTTTACTGTAACAGTGAATCGGTAGACCTAATACGAGTAAGCAAAGGCACATCATGGTGACTTCAAGCCCAAACTACTGCACGAATGTTGACATTAATCGGCCTTATCGTTAAAATGGCCCAGTGGATTTGAATAAAAGTCTGCTGTTTATTTCCAGTCATTTAGTATATTCGTTCAAGGCATATGTGAACATAAGATTCAGGTTTCATTTAACCATTTTGTCACTAGGTTCTCTCACTCATTCAGACATCACCATCAAGAATTTACAAGGAAAAATAAAGGATGAATAGATACCCCTTCTAGAGTCCCCGGTGACATGGCTCAGACTTGTGCCGGTCGGGACGAAATCAGAGCTTATTATTTCCCAAAATTTCATTTAAGGCAGGATTGAACTCCCTCGCCCTCCTGGGACGAATTCTCTGTCAGCTTGAATTTCTCAAGGCAGGATTTTCAGTACCCTCTGAACTTAAGGTTTAATCAAGAAATGTACCTTCTACTCCTCTAATTACACTCGATCCTTCACATACCAAAGCGAAGGTACTTTTCTGTGTTCAATAGGTGCGGCACAGACAGTGACTCAGACTGAGTTTGGCTAGCAGCAGTCCATCCGTTCTACTGTAAGAAGAGTAATTTAATTTTCACTCCTTCGGAGGCCATCTGCTTCAGTACTAACTGACAAATTCAGCTATACAATAGTGATAAATATCGTATTACTGATTTAATTTTTTCGGGGTTGGGTGGTGGTGGTGGTGGTGGTGGTGGCGCGGTGTAAAACCAAGTTTAATTGTGAGAAACTTACCTGTCATTATTGTTAGATGCCCTCCTGCAACTCAGCTATGATGTCCTTCAAAAGCCAATGTCCAATAAATGAATAAAGAGAGCTACTGCGCATGTACCTTTAACGTTGAGTCAGATATGGTCCATGCTGCATATGTTCTGAAAGTTTATAGAATGGGAGGATGGTGCATCTGACAACAACGAGGGTTTTCCATATCTGAAAAGAGTAAGCTACACTATTGTAACTGGCAAGTCTTACATAAATAAAATTAGTTTTATTCCCAAACCTTCCCCCACCCCATTCCCCATAAACACACTACATTCTTATTTAAAATTGTAAGCTATAAATAAATGGATAGAATATCATCAATAATCAAAGAGAACGAGTTCAACGAATGAGCTTCATATTCAATGTTCAAACAGTGTATAATGTGCAATAAGAATGAACTAACCGACGATGTTCAGATAGAGTATAATATGCAGCAAGAATGGACTAACTGACGATGTTCAGATAGTGAATAAAAATATGCAACATTAACTGACGATGTTCAAATAGTGTATAATATGCAGTAAGAATGGACTAACTGACGATGTTCAGATAGTGTATAATATGCAATAAGAATGAGTAGTAAGGGAAAGTGTTGGTTCTGGCGCAGAGACCTCTTTCCACCCCCTCCCCACCCTCCAAACAAATACGAATTACCCTCTCGGAGACCCTAAAATCTTCACCCCCAAACGATTTTCAAAAAATCAAACTGTTGGTTCTGGCGCAGATACCTTTCCCCACCCTTCAAACAAATCTTGGAGACCATCTCATAGCCCTACTAGTCACCCAAAATGACTAAACTCTGACTACTTCAAAACCTCATTACCAATTATCAATGTTTCTACTGTTGATATGAGAAATATTTCATCATCACGATAATAGAGACTAAACTTTACTTTACCGCTCACACAGCGACGAGACTCAAATAAATCTTTTATTTGCGATTTGTTAAGAGGATATTTTTTGTCGATAAAATACACTTTTGATCGATCAAGATCGATTGTAAGTTTAGTATATTTTTGTTGGCTGATCGGATTGTGAAGGTTTTTAAATTCCGCTAACAACTTCTGGCTCAATTGTTCGAGGTAATTGAAATACTCGCTGTCATCAGATCTGGTAAGAGAAAGTTTTAGCTTGTCTCGAACTGCGGTAAAACATATACCTGATGTTTCATTATTAATTTCAACTGTCAATTGTTTGCCGTCTATCATTAGATATTTGATCTTGCTATTGTAGCTATTTGTCACTGTCAAATTTTCAAACATTATTTCTAAAGTTTAGATAAAATTTCATACCTTAGTCATCGAATATAATATCGAGTATAGATCTATCATCATGACAATACCCAAGTGCAAATGTATCTACTCCATTTTCGCAATAACGTTTGTCATCAAAATTGCTCAATCCGCGTTTGATAATGACATCTGTTTCGAGTTTATGATGATTTGTTCGAATAGCCATTGCTCTTATAAAACTAACGCCGCCGTCAAGCGCGTACTTGTAATCATCAAATTTCATAAACTTTTTAACAAAATCGCGAGGCAGACCTTTTGCTTTTTTCGTTATTTTATTATTGTCTAACAAAACTGCATACATTTTACTGCGTAATCCAATAAAATATTTGATGGTGCTCGAGTTCATTTCATCTTTGAACTTACCAATAACCTTTTTATTTGTGTCGTCATGAAATTTACTGTCACGAGGGTAATCGGAAAGATCAAACAGATGTCGATTATCGTATATATCCTGATAGACGTCCTCACATTCGATTTCGTACACGAGCGAATTGGTATCAGTAAACAATAGTCTACTAGACGGCCATTGATTTTCAACAAAATTGTAATGAAAATCGTACATGAGCCACTTCGATAAATCTAACACAGAAGCTCCAACGTAAATCGGTTTGTTTAGTTTTAGATTTGTTTTTCTTCTTTGTATCGCGACAAGATTTTCATTAAAAATTTTCATACTAACAAAATCATCGTCTGAGACAAGTTTGTTTCTGCGATTGATATCATTAACTAGCTCGATATTTACTCGTTTTCTAATATTTTCCATCGTCTTACCAAAAACGGAATTGTTCATGAGTTTAAAGAAGTTTTTTTCAAAATCAGTTTTTGCTGCAGCTCTTCTCGAAGTGTTTGAGTTAATATAACCTTTCATCCAAGGTGATTGATTAAATTTTAGTACACGATGAACTTTTCTCAAAACAAGACCAGCATCTACTGCTTGTTTTAAAACTTTGTAATGCAAAACATAATTTTTCTTATTGAGTAAATTTGGTACTAGTTTTTTTACCAGAGAATTTTGTCTTGGTGATGCTAACGCTTGTTGTTCCTGAGATAACGTACTATAATCTATGACCATCGATTCCGCACAGAAGGGATAATCGTTGTGTAAATTGTGTAGCGAAGTTGGATAATCGAGATCAACTTCAACCAAATACGAAACATCGTCGGGTATCTTTTTTTCTGTCTCCGATAGAAATTGATCAGCCGTGATCCAACGAAATCCACCAAAAGGCATTGCTTCGGCCATAGAATAACCGTACAAATTATTAGAGTCTAGATAAATTATATACTTCGAAGGAAGCTTAGGATTATACTCTTTTAGGTATTTGTTGTTTCCTTCGGCATATTTCTTTGTTATAACGCTAATACCGCCTCGGATACCTTTTTCGATAAAATTGAACATATCAACGTCAGTCAGTAATTCTAACCTTACTTTACCAAACTTTATCAATGCGTCCCACGGCAGCCCGGGAGCAGAATAATACCAACAAGGATCTAGTCCGTAATTGTTATAACTCACTTCTCGAAAACTTTCAAATACGTCCGCCAGCAATAACACGTCAGTTTTTAGATACAAATCATGATAATCGCCAAACGTCTTACAATCAAATTCTTTCCAGATATCCTGTGCGTACTTATACTCGTCATCGGTTATATTTTCATTTTTCAGTTGCGAATAAAATTTGTCCTTGTCAGGTAGCGAGGTTTCATTAAATTTACTCCAATCGTCGAGATACTCGTACGGAAATACTCCTTTTTTAGCTTGTAGATTAAATTTATCTCCAAAACAGTCTCTTAGGTTATCAAACTTACTACAACCTTTTACTAACTCATCCAATGATGCCGCCATAAATTGTAGGCTGTCAATAAAACGCAACTTACCTAGTGTAACTGACATATACTTTTCAAAATTATTTGGAATGCATTTGATTACGTTATCGAGTTTTAAACGAGATTTTACGTCAGGATCACCAAAAGCTTCTTCGATAATGTGGCTATCATATCCTCGGAAGTTGTGAAGAACAACTGGAATAAAATCTGGAGCATAAAATTTTAAATTACATTGATCATGAGCCGCTCCACGATACTGTCCTGTTAGATGGCAATGGTCATGTACTTTTTTTATTATCGTCAAAAGCTTTTCCACAAATATAACAAAATTCCGCTTGCTCGTGATCAGATTCTTGTTGAGATGTCAGTTTTATCATTGGAGTTACTCTTTTCAAACGATTAAATATATTATCAACTTCGCTAATTAACTGCTTGAGAAGCCAGACAGCCGGATTTCTACCACGATATAATTTGATTGGTTTAGATAATCTCGAATCAACACAACAAACTATCTTATACGCTACTCCGTATGGAACATGGTTTTGAGTTTTCCTTGTGCTCGATTGGTTAGGATTATTTTCTACGCCAAGTACAGGCTGAAGTAAGCATTCGAATTCGGCGTATATGACGAAAGGAATTTTTAGTTTGTGATTGTGATGGACAAACTGTAACACACTATTTTCTTTGGACGGCATTGTTATTCGTTGTACGTCACTACAGTACTGCAAATACTTTTGTAATGTTTCATTGTCTGTACAACCGTGCAAGTAGCGATAACAAAAGAATCTTTTATTATTTCGTTTATTATACTGTCTGCCAACTAGTCCACTAAAGTTTTTAATCCAAACGTAATGATTTTTATAAAACAGCAAGTTTATTGTCGATTGTGAAGCTTTTTCTGAAATATATCTAGGATAGACGTTTTCTTTTTCATCTAGTCCGAAAACATTTACTGAAACATTATTTTGCTTTTCAAACTTTGGTATTTGATTTTCTGCAACTGGAAAGTCGATGCCATTAAAATTTAATTTTGACACGTGACTAATATACTTGTCAACACGACCAGCGTCTTTTTCTGCTGGAAATAGCGCGGAAAGAATAGCCCATTGGAAACATCTGTTATCGACGTTCTTTACGTTTATACAGCATTTTTTATTTTTTATTTTTGGTGGCAAATCAATATACGAACTACCGCGTAATACGTTATATTTTATTGTGTGAAATAAAATTTCCTCGATCATTTCAAACTTCCAACCCGAACCCAATTCGGTAAATTCTTCTATCTTTTTCCAAATTTCTTGGTGTATTTCATTAGCTAGTGATAAAAGATCAGTCCCAATCAAAACACGTCTTGATTTTGCAGTAATGTAAGGGTCTGCAATTTCTTTGTCAGTCGATTCTTCCGTCACAAGTAGCTTTGAAAATATAACGTGATATTGTACTAATAGTCTTATGCTATTATGTTTTTCAAGTTCACGTTTTACAGTTGGCTCTAGCAGGTGGTAAAGATTTGTTGCAGTAAAATTTACTAATACGATCTGTTTACTGAACCGATAACTGTTGTCGAATCCTGTGAAAGCAGTCGCTATTTTTTCAGGTTCTTCCATAAGACTCTTCTTGGCTATATCTCGCAATTTCAGCATCGCTATACTATAGTGTAATATTATATGTCTAATTGATTATTCGATCGATAACTTACAGCGCGCCAAGTTGAACAAACAATTAGAGATATAAAAAAAATCCTTATAATATAATGACACAAAATCTGATAAGCGCAAACGAGCAAGAGTATTATTACGCTCATCCGAAGTATAACCTATACGCTGGAAATGCATTAGGTTCGGTGATACGTGTCCAGTACAAACATCCAATGGGTAAAGCAACGCCAGCAGGCTATAAGATCAGTGTCAAAGGTGATAATACCGAGAGAATTGAAATGTTTCGAAAAAATTTTATTTATACTTTGTTCTGCGAGGATATTCCAGAAGGGCAGCGAGTCTATCGAGGAAATGGCTCGATTACAGATGACAATATTGAAAACTTATCTTTACAAAACGAGTTTCAACGCCACCCAAAATTTGATTTATACGAGGCGAATGACAAAGGAATTATACGACATGTAAAAACAAAAAAAGTATTAGGTAATTTGAATAATATGGGGTATCTCACGATAAATGTCAGAGGAACACTAGCCTGTAGATGTAATTATAAATCTGATCGTTTTGTTTACGAGACGTTTAACGGACCTATACCTAATAATTTGGTTATTAATCACATAAATAACGTAAAAACTGATAATCGACTAGAAAATTTAGAGCTAGTTACCCAGCAGGAAAATGTGAGAAAAGGACGAGGTGGTGGTATTAATTTTAGATATCCGGCAAAACCTGTTGTTTCATTTAATCTTGAAACAGATGAGGAAATCAAATTTAAATCGATTTCAGCTGCGGCGAAACACTATAAGATAAATCCTGGGGTAGTAAAATTTGTTGCTGATAGAGTAACAGGATCAGCTTTTTCAAGCAGATATAATTCTTGGATCATCTTTAGCTATGATGATTAATGATATTTCGTAATTCTGTCTTGCTAAGACAGTTATGTGCAAACATCAAAACATCGTCGCGATTAAATTTTAATGTTATAAAAGCACTATCATCAAGTTTATTTTTTTTTTCAGTTGCTGTTAGTAATATCCTATTATTTTCGCCAGGCATTACAATAACGTCAACAGAATACACACTATAACCTGACAGACATTTTCTCACTGCTTCGGCTAGTTCGTTATAATTTAATATGTTAACTTTTTGGTGATATTTTACCTCGTTAGTCATCTTATAACAACAAATTAGATAAAAGTATATTATAATATGAACCTGATGGAAAGACTCGCTGAAATATATGCGGAAGATACAATCGCAGACAATGTTAAAATCACTAGCGATAAAGTCGCAGATAATATTACAATCTCTACCGATATAATAGACAAATCTGCTAGTTATAGCGAAGATGATATTTTGTACAACAACGAATCTGACGATGATGATGAAATAGTCACCGTCGCTGACAGAACAAAGTACAGCAGACCAACAACTGGAAGATATAATGTCAAGTATCACATTGCTAAAAAAATAATAAAATTCAATTTTACTGTTGCCGAACAACAAATATTCTGGCAGCTTATCAAACCTTTTTTAAACATCAAAATTCCAGGCAGACAGAAAAATATGAAATTCGATTTCATATTTGTTAAGATTTTTAATTTGATGACGATCTCTGACGATCGCAGGCAGTATCTAATATCGTTATGTAGACCAGTAAAATGTAAATCTATCAAACGTAAGTACGAGGAAATCTACAAAAACATTATTTCGTAATTTGTTTGGTTGGGATCCAACTATTAAATTTATCGCTATACCCGCGCCACTTAACTAAACTTTTATTGCCCTTTTTCCTAATAACTTTTTCGATGACGAAAACATCTTGTTCAGTTTTCTGTAGTTCTTGTTCGTAAAAACTATCAATGATCGGCTCACCTGCCAGATCTTTTAATGCGTATGTCACAGGTATTGTTAAAAGTACTTTATCAACTACCAACACTTCTTCAGTCCAGTTTGGAGTAAATCCTTTTTCAAATGTTTTTTTAGTCAAAGAGATTCTAACTTTATCACCCACTTTAAATTTATGTCTGCGGTACATGTTTTCATTTGCTAATATCGGATTTTTAATTGCGTCATTTGGTGATAGTTTAGTGGTTCGATGTTTCGTGTTATTATATTCGTCCACGATTTGAGAAAGATCATCGACATATCTGTTAGTGTTTTTAGCTGTCAAATATTTGTGTATTTTTTCGTTTAGCGTGCGATTAAATCGCTCTACTACGACACTTTTTCCCTCATTTCTTGTAACATATTTTTTGATGTTATTTTGTTCTAAAAACTGCTCGAACTTTTTATTAAAAAATTCTGCTCCGTGATCGGTCCAGATTTTGTTCGGTTTTCTTTCAGCGGTTGTTATTATCTGTTTTAACGCATTGACGTTCCTGTTTTATCCGAAACTGGAACACTAAAAGCATATTTACTAAAAACATCTACAACGTTAAAAAGATATCTTTTATTATCGTTAAATGGAGCTAGATTTGACATATCAACTAAATCTATCGCCCAGATATCGTCAACGGCATTTGCGACAACTTTACGTCGCGGAAACTTTTTTTTTTTAGATTTGTGTAGTTCGGTTGCGAGATCATCGTATAATTCCTTTCCGAGTCCTAATTTATATTTTGCTCCAATAAAACCCCGTACCAGCCTTCTATCGAACCGTTCTCGTAGATTTGTAGGCTCCATATCACGAAGTTCGTCTAACATTACTTTATCACAACCAGCCTTATCTTGCTCGTTGTCCCGGTAACAGATGTCGTGGCGCATTGCTATTGCATCAACTTGATTGTAAGGTTCTTGTCCTGTCAGCGGATTATCATTTTCATCTAGTTGTTTATCGAGAGGATTATAAGGTCCAGTATACCTATGGCCTGGCAATGTCCAGCCTCCTTTTGGTTTGGTAATTTGCCAATAATTTTGTGAATGTCGATTCCGCTGCCAATTACCTCACGGTGATTGCATGATTGACAGTACGTGACGATTTTTTCTTGTTCGATACAAAGATCTTTGTCACAATCACAATTGCATTTCATTTTATTTTATTATGTTTCATAAGATTAATCGTCTACTAAAATAACTTTATCTATCCCAGACCCAGTTGTCGATTTCAAAAACATACTTTTCTTTCTACCACAAATAACACTAATACTTTTTAGCATCATTCTATTATTTTTTGTTTTTTCCGTCGTCTCATCCTTATTTTCTGTTTTAGTTTTACATTTGAGACAGTATGTTGACATTATATACTTACAAGTTTAGATAAAATTAATTGCAAGCTTTACAAAAATTAATTGCCATCTCATCATTTGCGTGAGAAGACTGCTTGTCAAACTGTAAAATAAACTTTAAAAAATTAGGATCTCCGGAGTTCTCACTCCGGGACATCTGTCGGACAAACATTATACAATAATAACCACAAGCTGATGTTCCAATCGGCTGTAGTTGATTAGACGAATAATTTATTTTTTTAAATTTTTTAAAAATATATTTTTTTTATAAGATCACTCGGAGGAAGTCCGAACGAATCAAAATAATTATTATCGTAGACAGCAACCCAGTGAGTGCCGGAGCCATCATTGAAGTTTTCTATACTTACGACGCACGAACCACCTGCTGGTACGTCATCGAGTTCGTCCTTGGAAAATACTCCGCGAAATCCGACAACGTCATTCAATTTTTCGATGATATCAAAATTGCTCAATAGCGTCTGGTCCCTGGTAGAGTCATTCCACGTCCGATTCCTAATAGGTTTGGAAGAAGACTTTCCGCTAATCCTGCTAACAGAGGAGCTATTGGAATAAATCTTCCTTGTTTTGTTCGATTGCATTTTATTGTTTTCTTTTTTTCCGACGATTTTGTTTTTCGTTGTGGCATTTATTTTATATTGTTACACAAAACTGAGTGACAAAGTCACTGATGATAGATTTGTTTGATTCCACGACCTTCGACTGCTTTTTTCGTTGCGCCAGATACCGCCCCTGACGCAGCCGCTAGTCCAAGTGTACCAAGTACTGGCAAAATTTTGCTACCTATCACAGAAAGTGCTGGTCCAAAAAATCCACCTTGTTTTGACATTGCTGTTACTTGTGAAACAGATAGCTTAAGGACAAAGGGTTTTCCCTTATCGAGTTTATTGATTTGCTGTTGTGTTAGCATTACTTTCACCGCAGTTTTATTCGAAGTCTCCGGGGATATCATCAAAGAAACAGAGCTGCGTTTAGCAACAGCTGCTGATAATTTTTCAACTTGGCCGGATGTTAGGTATATTTCTCGAGTTGTGTACTTGGTTTTCATTATTTTATATTTCGTTGTTAGATTAAACTTGTGCAGTCATTCTTCCTTTGGTCGCGTCAATCGTTAGGAATCTCTCACTGACAACTAGTGCATATACGTTATACTGTTCGGCTGGCAGTGCGCCAAGTGTCCAGGTGACCTCAGTATCAGCAGTTGATCCGATAGCTCGTTCGGAATGTTTCGATATGTCGAAATAAAAGATAGGATAGAGCGATCGAAACTCTTCTACTGATATTTGAGATCCACTGTCCGAGTCTTGATATTTTTGTATTGCTTCCATAAGATACATATACGGTCGAGATATGTTTTTTGTTTCATCGTCAGCAAAATTGCATTCGATTGCACGTTCGGGATATTGTTTAGAATTTACTCTAACAAATATTCGTCTGACATCAGGGTTATCAAATACGGAGTTGTTCATTTCTTGATCATTACGACGTGCCTGTCGTTGAAATACGACGAACAAATGTCGAGGTAGTTGTTCGCTAGCTGTAGTTGTCACACGCCATGTGTAATCGGTCGTGTTAGGATCGCTGTTTGATAAGTCTTGTTTTCCTGGAAGTGTATCTTTTTTGTATAAGCGGTCAATAACGATTCGAGTTCCATCGTTTTAGCCACAGAAAGGACAACTTGTGGCATCCACAGTGCTAATCTTGTAATAGCAAACTGTCCTTCAGCCACCCCATCGGCATGCATTATACAATCGTTCCGATCAGCTCGATCTAAAATAAGCGTATGTTTTATTCCGCGAAAAACTTTGTTATATTCACGGCAAAATCCAAATATTGTACTTAACGGAAGCATCATCGTTATTTGTTTAGATTCTGCAGCAAATGCTTTTCGTTTGGCAAATCCCTCGTTATACTGCTGTCGTCTTATTCTTGTGACCGCTAATCTTATCGCGTCTCCAATATCGCCGGCTGTATTATTGGCGGGATTGGCGATTAGATTATTGTTATCTGCAGCAGGAACACCAGCGCCAGTATGAAACTCGCTCGAAACAGCTGTCCCGAAAGAGGTATCTTTAAACCACATCATGTTTGTGGCAACTGATCTAGAATAATCATCGCTAAACGAAACGATGTTTAGTATTGTACTCGCTATTGGCAAGTGCATTGAAATATCTTCTACGGTTTGATTGGCCATTTGGTATCGTGCACTTTTAAATAAGCTCCAACCGTTGTTGACAAGCGCAATTTCTGCACCAGCTGCAATATCACCACCTATCGCAGTTAATATTTGGCCACGCACTTCTAACACTGCCTTATGTGGAAGTAGAAACGTATCCTCATCTCTTGTGTTAAAAGTTCTGACACCAGTTTTATTTGGTTCGTTTGAGTTTTCATCCAAATACTCGACGTATTCGAACTCTGTTACAGCATCGTCAGTATCATATTCTTCAGCAAGATCGAGATAATTTTTAGCTGACATTTTATTTATAATCGTTACACAAAATTAAAAAGCAGCAGGAGTCATCGGCTTTGTTTTCTTTACAAGTTTACGTACTATTTCTTCACCACGTGGTGATAATAATTTTTTTGTTGTAGCTATCATAGCTAGTTTTGTTTCTTCTGTTGGCGCAATATCTGATATCGCTCGTTTTATTTCCGACACCGTAGGTGTTGTTGAAGGTCCTCTAATCTTATCAGCGATCTTTTGTCCTACTGCAGTGCCCGCCGAAGAAGCTGCACCTGTCACAAAAGCTTTACCTGCGTCAAGTGCAATTGGTGCTACTTTACGAGCAATTCCTGGGACATTTTATATAATTTTAGTAAATATGTTTCCAAAAAATCCACCTACGATTTTTCTTCGATAAACTTTTTTTTGTCTCATCTTTGTCTATGAAATATAAGCTCACAAAATTGATCATGCTACAGTGCGTAAGTGTAAATAGTACGTGATAATTTCGTTGTTGAGATCTATTTGTCTACCTGATTGATCGGTTAATTGCATTGTTATACTTGTTATTTGATTTTCGAGATTAATCGGATAATAGATAATCTGACGTGGATTAATTTGCATGATCGATCCTGGTGGAACATCTGGCGAGAAACTATATATCGTTTGTCCTCTACTACCCTGGGCTGAGTAAGATCCAGAAGCAATAGAGCAATTTATTAATATTGTATTTACGTCAGTTATATTTACCGGCAGTTCACCGTCATACGTAATAGGTTCACTAGGATTTAAATAATACGCTTTTTGCTCAAATCCTATCAGTGGTGCGATACTTCTTGGTGATATAAAACTAACTGATATATTTTTTATTGTCATTCTAGCTCGTAACGTGTTATAATTCGCTGCTAACTCGAAATTATCAGATTTCATCTTCTCTTTTTGCATAAGCTCTTTTATCGTCTTATTTAGATCAGTAATATTATAAGCTCCTTGTGGAATTTTAAATGTTTTCCATTGCGCGTCTCTTGTGGAATTTTAAATGTTTTCCATTGCGCGTCTCTTATTGAAATAATTGCAATCTCATCATTGACACCAGTTTTTATGTTAGCCATAGAATTTCAACAAGTACAAGAAATTAATCCAATCTCATACTGTTTTTCAAGATCAAGTTCTATTGGTGGATTGTAATAAACAAAAAAGTTTGCGCTGTTTCCTGTTGTCTGCGAGGAATCAAGTAATAATGTTGTTGATGTTAGTGACATTTATAATAATATTTTAGATAAGATCGCTATGTAAATTTCATACTCGGACGATGTTAGTAATCCGCTCGATCTTAGATGATCTAGTATATCCACAATTTCATTATCGATCTCTACACTTTTATTACCAGCTTCTTTTGATGATATCAACAACATTAGTGGATCGAATATTTCTGCGTTTGATGTAAACACTTTAACTCCAGATCCAGTGGTTTCCTCTGGTAATGTTTTAACTCGTTCGTTATCATATTTATTAAATAATCTTTTAAAATTCCAACCTTTACCATAACCTCCTGGTTTATTTCGATATTGATTTGCTGTTTTATAAAAAGTCTCGGCAATAATTCCTTCTCTTATTATGCCTACCAGAGGTAATACTTCTTTTATTTCTTTAACATTTTTAATTTCTTCATCAGCTTTTAAAAACTCATAATATACTTTTTGTAAAATACCTGTCAGTTTTTCGTAATCATCCTCTGACCAATTTCTAATGTTTTCAAGATTTTTTAGATTTTCTCTTGCCAAATATTTTTCAATAAATTCGTTGCACTCACTATCATTTATTTTTGATCTAGCTTGTTTTCTGTAAAAAAAATTATAGATTCTCCAACAGGTATTATTTTTATCATACTTTCTTGGATCATTTTTTGTTGCTCCGAAACACCTTCTATCATCTTCTTTAACTCAGCTGGGTTAACCGTCATTCTTGCAATAACGTGCTGAAGCGCAAGAGGATTATTTATTAGTATGTCAAATTCGGCCTGTCGTACAGCAGGATCAGCAATGTTTCTTACAAGTTCTTCTGCAATTTTTTTATTTTCTTCTTTCGATCTTTCTCCAAGTAAACCTAACAAACCTTTTTCTTTTAATTTTTCAAGCTCCTCTGCAGATAATGTCGATATTTCTGGTTGCTTGCCAAGTACTGCTTCAGTAACAGGTTTGAAAAGTTTAGCAGTTTCTTCTTCTGCTTGAACTTGTCCACGCCGAGCTTCTTCCACTTTTTTCTTAAAAGCTGCTCTAGTTTCAATAAATTTCTTTAGCAATTCGATTCTTTGTTGATGCTTGTCCATTATTTTATATACACTTTACAAAATTAGATTATAGAAACGTGTCGAGGCAACAACGAAACATTTTAGCTGGATCACGCGCTAGATTATTAAATAAAAAGAGATTGTATTTGTCTTTGGTTGCTTGGTGATATAATTCGATAAATTTATCTTTTGTTACGTCACCGCATTGCTCGTTTGCAATATTTCTCACATCTACATTGTCCAGTCCGGGAAATAATATGAAACAACCAGTATTTCGTCTGATAAATCTATCGACGTTATAAAAGCCTTGGGCGAGATAAACAGAATTACATCTTTTATTACGCGATAATGAAAAATAAGATCTAATCTTGTTCATCTCCTGGTTGTTTAACGGAATATCGTCAAATACAATTATTTTATGTTCATACGAATCAAGTTCGTTAACTGGAATTAGTTCTTCTGGTTGTCTTATCAAAAAGATATCATCGCCAGCGTTAAGTTCATCACGAAGTTTATCGTTGTACTCGCTCAGTAATTCGTATTTGTCCTGTTGGGGATTAATTGTATAAATATATGCCTTGTCATAGTTAAAGTTATTGTTGAGCAAAAGATTTAATAACAAATTTGTTTTACCTGATCCTGTGCGACCGACGATAAGATAATGACAATCTGGAAGTTCATTGTTATGTTTATGATGAATTAATCGTTCGGTATCAAAATTTAATATCTTTGCCATTGTTGTTATATAATTTTATGTAATATTAAACTAACTAATGTTGACAATTTTGTGTAGGACAATAAATAATGAGCTACTATACAAAATTTGGAACGTTATTGATAGATTCGTCGGCTAAAGCTCAGCAAGGTGATTTATCGAGATACGCAACTCTTGATCAACTAAGAAATGAGAGTGATAATTTATTAAATGTCACAAGTGTGGATCAAAATGAAGTTGTTATTTTCCAGGATAAACAAGGACGATTAAAAACAAGTAATGTACAACTGTCAGATGTACTTGTGCGAATTCCCGCCGCGGTTGTTAATAATATTGTTACTTTTACAAACCAAGGTAAGATACAAGATTCCGGTAGGTCAATTAACGATTATGTCAGAAAATCTGGCGATTCGTTCACGGGCAGTATTATTATGAATCAAAATAAAATTATAGACCTTGGAAATCCAGCCGTAGATACAGACGCTGCAACAAAAAAATATGTCGACAATCAAGAATCTAAGTACGTATTAGCCAACGGCGGTATAATGCGTGCATTTCTCAACATGAACAATAACGGCATTAATAATCTTAGAACACCGGAATTAGATTTTGATGCTGCAACGAAGAAATACGTCGATGATGTGAAGACGTCATTAAAAACAATCAATGATGAAATGACTACACTCAGTGCTACTTTTTCTAGACACGTAGAAACGTTCTTAAATTTTCGTAGAAATATAAACAAGCCTTTAAAAGAATTTTTTGGAGAACAACCAACCGTTGACATAAAACTCTCCGACGTTAACATGAAACTCAATGATATTGTCAGTGGAATACCTAATATTGTTCAAAAAACTAATCTGATTAAAATTCCACACGGACAAATTAAAAATATCGTATATACAGTAGCATCAGGATTAACAACATGGTCACAGCAAAATAACACTACCAAACATACCGCAGAAGTTACTGGTGTGTATAGACTGTCTATCTTTAGCTCTGCAAAGTTTAAAATTTATACTACAACATTTCCATGGCGTCATTCAACCGATGCTTTCTCTGGAGTTGTATCTATAGTATTAAATAAAAATGCTGAAGAAATATTTTTACTGGAAGCAGATGATCAAACAATAACCGCAACGTCTTACTGGTGGTGTTTGGAATTTGTAGCTGAAACACCACAAATAATTACTTAATCAAACCAGGAACCAGCATTGTTGTAAACTAATATTATATAATGAAAAAATATACATTTGATTTCAATCACATTTCAAAAGAAATTCCAAAACAAGATGTTGACGCGCTAATGCAATATTACAAATTTTATCACAAAAAACTTTGGTGCGTGAAAAAATGTTATAAATATTATAACAAAATACTTCGAGTAATATCATATTTACCGCTGTTATTGACCGGATCTGGTATAATTTCGAGTGGTGCATCATTAAACCGTTTTTGTTAATAATATCAGGTGTTGGTGTTTCTCTTACAACAGCGTGTAAAAAGATTGAACCTCGACTTGTGACCCAAAAAAATACCTGCAAAACAGCTAGTATAACTTACAAAAAATTACTTGATCAGATACGATCTTACTTGCGGGGTATAAAATATGATATGGATGATTTAATACGTGAGTTTCGTATTATTGACAGTATGTTAACAGATATTCTACCAATGAGAGTCGGTAGATATGAAAAAAAGTATGAAATTTTGTGTGACAAATAGCTATATATCTGAGCTAGAAACTTTAAGTCATTTTGGGTGACTAGTAGGGCTATGAGATGGTCTCCAAGATTTGTTTGAAGGGTGGGGAAAGGTATCTGCGCCAGAACCAACAGTTTGATTTTTTGAAAATCGTTTGGGGGTGAAGATTTTAGGGTCTCCGAGGGGGTAATTCGTATTTGTTTGGAGGGTGGGGAGAGGGTGGAAAGAGGTCTCTGCGCCAGAACCAACACTTTCCCTTACTACTGAATGGACTAACTGACGATGTTCAGATAGTGTATAATATGCAGTAAGAATGGACTAACTGACGATGTTCAGATAGTGTATAATATGCATAACAACTTGTATGAATGGACGATGATGCCCATATATGAGTTTCATATAATCGATCCTGGGCACGTGGGTGTTCACAAACACATCCGTGAGCACGATAGCAACAGGGACCAGGGAAACTTCTTTGAGGTTGACCTGAAATACCTGGATGAGTTTAATAGCGATCACATCCAGTATCCGCTGGCCCCGGAAGCGTTGTCTGTTCTCCGCGAGTGGTTGTCCCCGTGCCAGTGTGAGCTCGTGGATGATTGGAGGAGTAAGTTCACCGAATGCATCAAGCTGGTTCAGAATCTGCACTAGAAACGAAACTGTATTGTTAATGTACGAAAGCTACAGTTTGTATCTACGGTTGGGTGTGTGTGTGTGTGTGTAAAGTTCATCGGGTATTACAATTTCACCAGTGCGCATGGATGGCTCATTACATTTAGATGCATACTGATCAGCGAACCGCTGCCAAAAACGAATTTGAAAAGGGCTTCCTGAATCTGAAAGCAATGCCTTCTTATGAAAAAATACGAAGAATTTGCGAAAATTAATTCATCTCTACATTAATCGGGATTTTGAACAAAACAAACTTCGGATGCTCATCGTGGATCCGGCGTTCGTATTATATTCGATGACGGACTCGTTTCCGTACACAGCAGAAAACATCCCGGTTAAAGTCGTCGAGTCTCATTTAAATTGGCATGTCTATGTTGGATCTGTCAAAGCTTGTGTACGAATTTTACTACTATGATAAGATTAAACTTCGATACGGCAACAGCATAAAGATGATGTACACAGAAATGGACTCGTTATCGATGCATCAACATCAATTACGTCTATGCGGGCATGCGTGAGGCATCACTCGTCAACGAGTCTGACACCAACGAATACCCAAAGGACCATCCGCTGTTCATCAACGTCAATAAGAAAGGCGTCGGAAAATTCAGAGACGCGTATGCGAGCAAACACATTGAGAATTTCGTGGGACTGCGACCCAAAATGCACTCGATATGGACTGTAACCAAACACAACAAGAAAGCTAAAGAAGTCACACGCATGGTTGTACAAAAGATTTCCGCCGCCACATGTACGTGGAGTGTCTTCGGCAATGATGTGAATTCACGTGGCCACTCTTATCCGGTCGCGGAGGCATTGTATGGGTATGTATTGTTGCACCTGCTTGACACCAAGAGATCGGACTACAAAATGACCTCGGTGGAAATTGTGTATCTGCTGTAGTGACTTGCAATTCGTCTCGCACGAAAGCTCCACTTGGTGGTTAGATTGCAGAGCGGTCTCGCACTCGTTCGCCTGCGAGAGCTAGCGAGTTGGCTGCCAAGACAAGACGAGACAAGACCTTATTACACTCAGGTTGTAAAGGTTACAACATATGAGGTATATAAGAAAAAGAACATGAATATGTAGCGTGTGACGATATTACATGATGCATAACAGGATTTACAATATTTGGAAAACAGTCTTAGAACCTGCAAATATTTGTAAGAGTCGTACACTACCTGTATTCATCCAATGATTATATTTATAAACATTAGCCCTGGAAGTGTAAAAATGAGGTATGCAATTTTTTCTTTCATCGTGAAAAGAACATGACAGTAGATAATGATATTCGTCCCCTATTTCATGAGACTGGCAAAGAGTGCAATATCTTTCGTAATAGTGCACATTAGCCTACCTACCAGTTTCAATGGGAAACCCATGATTTGCAGTTCTAAACTTAATTAAATTTTTAGATATAATTTTTTTTTTTTATAATGACAAATAGATTTTTTTCTAAATCCAAACTAGATTTAAATAACCTATAATTTAGACCTTTAGACGTATTGATGTTAGCTACCCAAGCTTGTATGTATTTGATCAATGAATGACCAAGACTGTTTCCTACCTGATCGTGTCGACGAGTTTTGATCCGATCGTACGTACAATTTTATTATTCAACGACCGACTCAAGACGCATCACACATCTGATTATGAATTAATAATATTTGCGCTTATTGGTGCCCAAATAATCGTTCCACAAGTGTACGGTTAAATCGTTCCACAATGGCTTGATCGCGATCTATGAAGGTATGTCCACAGCGAACCCGCACATGGTGTTTCGCCACCAACTCAGTAACAACTTCGATAATGTTTTGCCCGAATGCACCTGTGGAATCCGCAGCTATGTTAGTGGTCCACGTGCAATGATATGTTTGAACCCGCCTGATAGACTTGTTAAATTCTGATGCGTTAGTAACTCGACTTTCTTTTACCTGCTGAGAACATAGACAACTATTAGTGCATATTTGTATTTAAGTCAATGTCACGTGGGAGAAACATGATTCTGGTGAACTTCGTTGAGTGTGCTCACATCAAATCACCAACGGAAATGTCTTTCTCGGGGCAGGTAAATAAATCTCCCCAACGCTTGATTGGCCAACCACTCTGTGGCGATACCCTGGGTAACCTTTGCCACGTTCGCTAATTTTTCAACGACTACTTCACCCTTCCAATAACAGCGCGGAATGTAGCATATCGTGGATAGGTTTGTGCGTCTGTTTTTGTTGTATCGAGCTTTTGCCTCAGAGTGCGATATTAGTCTTCAATTCATCTGGCGATTCTTTCTTCGATGACCTGTCCCGCAATCACTTTCAAATCATGGATGATATCACCTCGGAGCTTTTTTTTTTTCACAAACATAAGCTTCTTTACTGTACGCCGGACGAAAGTATGCGTGATCGCGGCTTTGGCATTACATATGGTTGAAAAGTTCCACAATGGGCTGGTCGCGATTAAATATAACGAATCTGAACATGGTGTTTTGTCAGCTTCGGCTCCGTGAAATTCTTTACGTAGATCCACCTGCAGCAGTCGTGGCCATGTTAACGATCCACGTGTTTAAATACATCTGAACGTTCTGCGACATTTGTTGAATCCTTAGAGGACAACGGCTTAACTTTCTTACATGTACTGGTAACATCCACGACGGTTAGTGTGTATTTGTATGTACGCATGAAACTTTGACGTTTACGAACGCATACATGATCATGTGACAGAAACAAAAGATCAGCCGCGTGAACTTTGTTGAGCATTCTGAGATCAAATCATACACGGGAGATTTCCTTTGATGCGGTAAATATATCTGCTATAAGGCTTGTTTGGACAGCCACGCTCTGGCAACACCCTTACTAACTTTTTACCGCGCTCGATAACTTTCCAAAAGCTGCTTCGCCCTTCAAATACTCGTGCGAATAGTTGTATATCACGGATTGTTTTGCATCCATGTGCTGTGCTGAAGCATTGCCTCCAAGTACAATCTTAGGCTTCATGCTTGCTTTGACAATCCATCTAACGATTCTTTCTTCGGCAGCTAGTCCCATGATCACATTTAAGTCATGGATGAGGTGCACTTCAGCGCACTGACATGCAGAAAGATCATCTAATATTTTGTTATCGAGATCCTGCCGGTAATCTGCGCTGTAACTTTATTAATAGAAGAAGTGTGATCGACCCTCAAAGTTACTGATGAAAAAATATAATCGAAACGGAACAACAACTGCGAGATGAAATCGCAGAGAGCACTGCCGTACTGGCGAAATACAAACGTGTGCATGTGTGTGTGTGTGTGTGTGTGTGTGTGTGTGTGTGTGTGTGTGTGTTGTCACAGATGCGATTTGTGGACTCGACGATGCTACAACTGCTGGCCTTCGAATCGCGACTGCGTCGGCTATCATAGGCATGCCAATCTCATTTGCCATATGAGTCATATCAATAGCAATTGTTTGTCGCAGACAATGCAGACAAAATAATTTCGTTACAGCTACAAACGAATAAGTATATATTCCGAAATGCCTCCAAAATAGTCGCAATACAAATGAAAAACTCTACTAGGTAATCATTGAAGATACAATACTTAACATGGCGGCGTTCGAGATTGTTCTTCCCGAAACCTTTCGACGACTACACCAACAAAACACGAAGCAGGGGCGCTAACGCGGTGGCAAGACAGATAATTTGCATTGAACATAAATCAAGTAAGCAACAGTCCCTCTCGGGAATTTCGCGCCAATCATCAACTACCTATGGATCTTTTCGTTAACTTTTCTTTGTTGAACTATTGCTCTTGAACAAAGCTCTTTACACAGGCAACTGGTCTTAGAATCCCAAAGTACACTTGCGCCATCTGGAGAGGGATGAGTGCGACCCCAAACTTCATAATTTCTGGTGTTTTTCAAAACCGATCACTTGTATATAGGCATTATGGGATTGCAAACTTCATGCAAGATTTACTGACCTTCAAAACTGAAGAAATTGATAACGTGCAAGAACTACACAATTCTAAACTCGAAGATTTTGCAACGGATATGCTCCAACGAGCATGGACAATTTTACGTTTCATAAAAAGCAAATATTAACACATTTTACGAAGAATTTTACTTGCTTCAAATTACAATCAATGCATATATTAGATTGACTTTAGCAAGATATCACAACAAACAGTAAAGGAGTCATGTGTGTGGAATTATTTTGTTAGACTCTAACATATATACCTGTCCGCCAAGTTGCTTGCATAATGATAACATCCAAAACTGGATAGTAAATTGCTAGATAGCAGAGGCGCTTAATAAGCGGCGATGGTTCAGGGTGGGTGAGACCCATTGGAATCTTTCATGAGCTTAGTATGGTCGTTTAAATACATTAGATATGGTTTCCTTTGCATAGATCACTAACATAATTGTATCATTGTACGTTGTTGGGACTGAATACATGAGCATATATACGGCATGAACATTCATTCGTACTGTCGCGCGAAATTATGTTTCAGTTACCATTGACCTATGTGGTAAAGTAAATTTAGATCAGTATATGTTATTAAACATTATATCTTCATTTAAAGTCTTCGGTCTCATCGTTTACTTTCTACGTCAAATTTAACCTTTTAGATCTACTTCTTGATGCAATTTTTACCAATAACATTTCAAGGGGAGAGTTGATGCATTATTGTGCCATTTCAGGCTTTGTGTTAACAACAACGACAACGAGGACAACAAAAACAATGGACCATCTTCAGGAAATTCAGCTTCCAAGATTTTAACATGAGCAGTACCTATTGAAACACTCGTAATAAAATTTTAACTTTATTTTTCAACCCATCTTAAAATAGTGTAATAAATTTTGGAGATGCGCATTTGGTTATAGCGCCCCGTTTAAGGAATTCTTAGATTTGTGTGATTTTACTTGTTTGATTATTGGAATTCGGTGCCATGGAAATATTCCTTAGCCCGAAATAATTAGCCAGTTATTAGGAGCAAACGTCACGGAGAGAAAGTGTTAGTGAGTTTCCATGATGCCATGGTCAGTGAGTAGCAAATTCAGACCCAAACCGCATGACTGTCCCTGTCATAATGTAGTCCTTATTAAAATCTAGTGGTGTACATTGGTGTTATGACTGCAGTGGCAGTATTTACAGTAGGAAACCGGTAAATTACACAATGGAATAAACAAGAAGGGACTCGGCAGACACCGTTTATGTCGCCATGGTGGCAAATGTGATGCAGTTGTACTGGCGGATGTGCCTTGAAACCATAGATTGACTGGCCTAAAGTAGCGTAGTTAAAATAGTTCCCTGAGTTAGGGGATAGTTGTAGAGTTTCTATGGCGTGAACTGCTGACGGTACGGAAAGTTGATGAAGAGAACTATGCAGATGTGCGGTTGATAGATATTTGGCAAGTTGTGAATAATGTGGTCTTGCATTGATTAGAGTAAAATTTATGTATAGAATGGACACGTCGGGCTTTCTAACTTACAATTGAAGTTGTATAGAAGACTTTGGAAATTTGGGGTAAACATATGACTTCTAGCGGGAATCGCGCCAGGGTTTTGACACCGCTCGGTCAAGCAAAGACCCCTGGCTTGTAACAATAGAATCTCGAGAGAAATTAGCCTCTACAGCAATGTTTGATTAAAACGCGTAGATACTGATCTTTTTCACATATTCCAACAAATTAGTCTGTGTAGCAAATTTTCATTACTATTCTTCAAGGTAGTTTATGAACGAGTCCCCATCAGGATGTGATATATACAGGCTTGTCATTCTTAGATAGGCATAAGATGTACCCTAAATTATCCCCAAAGTGAATTTAAAATGGCAAGCGATTTGAACCATTTTCTGATAAACAGTACTTGTTTAATTATATGACTGTATACAATCCAATTTATATCTTAAATTTGATTTTATCATATGTTAGGATTTGTATACTGTTATATATAAGGGCTTATATTTAAGTAACAAGACAAGGTAAACCCAACAAGCATTCAAGTTCCAAACTTTAAATTTATTTAAATAAAATATAAAATCAAAAAAAGTGAAAGAATTAAATAAGTTACAGTATATGAATTCCTAGAAAATTATCATAAATTCTAGTCAGTTTCACACTATTCTGGAAACTGTCCAAAAGCATTCCGAATGAAAATTATAATACGTTTATGGGCAAGCGTGCTAGCACCAATGAAAAATCATAGCTCTAAATCGAAATGTTTTCATTTCAAGGGTAATCCCGTAAAAGTAGAATATCACTAAAGTCCCTGAAAGTTTCGCATAATCCAATATAATTATTTAAATCTACAAGTCCTTGAATAAATTCCCATAATCCAATAGGTACTAACTGTTTAAATTAAAGATTTTCCACCCTGCTAAAACCCAACGAACAAATATTATAAATAACTCACTATTTCTTCTCAACGACTCTTACAGCACTGGCATAGACAGAAGAATATAGAATATGTGGTGTGTTTATCCTCTTTATGTGGTCTCTATATACGCACAAAATCAACCGAATCTGCTTCACTAAAAGATTATTGAACAATTAAATCGTATTATTTTTAAATAACTCCAACAGTCACGTATTGACCTTCTCAAAAAAAAAACAAACAACGAGGGCGTGCATGATAGCTCTTCAGCACAAAGGTAATCCTATTTTCACGTGATGTTTAGGTGACTTCCATTCAAATTAATCAATACCCACATTTCTCTTTCCCAGGGTTACAGCTGCCAAACAAGAGGTCGCAGGTTCGAAACTCGCTGCGGCATCCCATTTATTGATTTATTTATTTTTTGGATGGGGTTGCTTTTTTATTTTTATCTTGAAACTTTCTTTTATCACTCCTATACTTGGACTGTCAATAGAGAGTATTTTTAGAAAATTTTATAACATTAAAAAAAAAGATTATGTGTCATTCCCGGTTGTCTATCTTTGGATATTGATTACTTGGCTGCGATGAAGCGAGTTCAAGGAATATAACTGTCGTCCGTTTAGAGTTATAGTTCCTGAGCATAATCAGCAACAATGGAGTCGGCAGAAGAATCGGAGTCTAACGTAGTGGGGTACATGTAAACTTTTTGCCTTCCAAACAAAGGAAACGCCCTAGACATAAATTTAATTTTGAATTCATTTAATTTTGTTTTTTAAAGACCACATATTCAGTGGCGAAGATATAACTTT
>JAECUM010003046.1:0-142288 GCA_016617855.1 Megalonaias nervosa | reverse complement strand
AAAAAAAAAAAGAAAAAAGAAAATTATATATTAATGTTGTGGTGTGACATAATGGATACATGACTTCAGAAATAATTTGCTATTCATTTTGTGAGTGGACTGTTTTGAAGGTAAATTCGCTCTGATTAAAATCGCACATCGATCAAGCCTGCATTTAGCAATACATCAGCATAGTCGTCGTCGTGATCATTATTATCATAATCAGCAACATCTTCTTCTTCATGGGCATCACATTCAATTTTGGAGAAAAAAAAATCCAAAATGGAAAGATGAGTTCAAGGATGAGCATGAGAGCAATTTGGAAATATCTGTGCCGTCATTTCTTCTCAATGACTAGTTTTCACAATGACGAATTCCAGCTCTACTTTTATAAGCAAATTCGTCGGTCTACTACAAAAAAGAAGAACACAAAAATGCATGAAAACTAACCATTTTGGCGGAATTAATTATTATCGTGAATTGGTGCAAATGTAAGCATAAATTAACAGTTTGTAAGTCAATACCGACCCTATTTTCTAAGAAATTGACAAAACGCCATTTCTGCATAATTAAGAGTTTCGCATTTAGCGGGTAAAAGCGCACGAGTATGTAAAATCTTCTTGTGTCCCCCGCATTAATTACAAGTACAAAAAGATAACACCTGCTGGTTCATTAGAACATTATTTTCGTTATACCATCAATTTCATTCTTCCCTGTCTAATGAACGAACATACCGTGAAGATATAGGTAATTGTCTCATGTTTCTAGCTACTTTTGGTACAATGCATCCAGTATTGTGTTGGTGTGCCGTTAATAACGTAAGTATATACATGTATATTCATTTAATGCTGGTGACACTCGACCATTTGCTGCCGGATGCTTTGGTTTCCATGCAACTATCAACTATCTCTTAGATGCAGAAAACCAAAATTTAATTTGAAATTGACATATAGCAGGTGGCAAGTCATTCACTTTTAAACATCAGAAAAGTCGACCTAAGCAATGTATATAATATAATAATCAAAGAACAAAATCATTCAAAATATATTTTAGGTATAATGGCAAATCTGGTACTCATTTTTAGATTCGCAACCTGTTGTATATATCTGATTTGCACTGTTTATTGTTTTTTCAATGATTATATGTTGTGTATATCTGTATTTTGTAACTGACTTTAGTTCAGAATCAAGTTGATGATCTACCTGACAAGTGACATTTATTTTGTAAAACAACATAATACATAGCTAATATTCTTTAATGACTATGGGTTAAGTATTTAGATCATTATTAATTGTACACATGTTTATTTCAGTTTGAGTAAAAGATACAGTATCGATTCTGACCTTACAAAGTTCCAGAAGAGAAAGTTTATATTAAGTTGACAGATTATTTCCAGAAAATAGTAACTGCGATTTGCGAACTAAGTGAAGTGGATGGGTATATAAACTTGTTTATTTAAGGATTATGATCTTAACATCAGAAGTGGATCAGTCTTATTGTTATTTCAGGTTTTTAATTTAGGTGGATTTGTTTCATTGGAATTACAAAGTGCTCAATAATATTTTTGGACTAAAATATTAATTTTAAATTGTAGTGAAGTCAGGCAAGGACATTTTGGAATATATTAATGCGATACATCAAAAGACTGTTAACATATTGCCACATTAGAACTATTGAGACTACAGGCACATCAATACATTCAATATAAGAATTTATTTGGAATACCACTGGAATTCAATTGGAATTTTATACATGTGTGTGTGTGTGTGTGTGTGTGTGTGTGTGTGTGTGTGTGTGTGCTTGTGTGATTTGGATTTTTAACGTAGTTTTAATAATATTTCAGTCATACCGCTACGATGTCTGCAGTGTGGCAGTTTATAGTGATGTCTAGCACTTGGGCATCATGCCGCAGACATAAAGCATCATGTCCCACCAAGTCACATTATACTGATTCTAGGCAGACCAGTCCTAACAGTAACCTCTTAATGCTGAGCGAGTAGCAAGGGAGCTGTTAGTACTATTTTTATGAGTCTTTGGTAAGACTCGGCCGGGGCTCGAACCTGCGACCGCCCGCATCCGCGTCGGACGCTCAAACCACTAGGCCACCAGAACGGTCTCATACATTTGGACTTGTGATAGAACTTTAAAGACTATTTAGGGTTTCATTAACAATACTGTAAGTTCTTTTTAAATTTTCAATTTATATTCTAGGGAAATACGTTATTAGTTGAAATTTACAAACTTGTTGATTTTCGCTCTTTTGTGTTACATAGCTCAGGAACACAAAGTAGAAAAGAGAAGAAAAATATTTTGTTGACGTTCTGCGTACAGGTGGCATTATATCGAGTCAGTTCAAATCTATATAAAGTGTGCTTTCAGCCGTTTTGGAAAACTTAGTTGTGATGAATGAAGTGATAGTTCAGGTCAAATACCTCAGATTCGGACAGCTCCCGTGGCCTAAGTGGTTACAGCGTCCGCCTCAGATGCGAGATGTCGGGGGTCCGAACCCGTGCCGAGTCACACCAAAGTCTTATAAAAATGGTACTAGCAGCTGCCTCGTTTTGAACTCAGCATTAAGAGGTTAGTGTTAGGACTGGTCGGCCTGGTGTCAGGATAATGTGACTGAGTGGGACATGATGCCACACTGCAGACATCGTATCGATATGATTGGAAAATTGTTAAAGCTACGTTAAAAATTCAAATCACACACACACACACACACACACACACACACACACACACACACACACCCCTCAGATTCGCAAACGGTACAAAATGGCAGACATTTGGGAGTCACTGGAAACGAGAACGAAAGTCGTAGATAAAAACGTATCGCTAAAATCAATGACTAGCGTTAACACGCCCTTTTACGCTAAATTAAAAATAAATTTTAAAAAGTTAAATTTAGTAATATTTTGTGCAAATACATGCATGCGTCCAAACATACATATATATATCACAAACATGAATGCAATTCAAGCATATATGAACACATGATTGCAAGCATACATATATGTACATACAAATGGACGCATACCTTATACATGGATGCATGCGTACATACGTTTTACATAAATACATACAGACTCGGCTGGTTGCGTGTGCGAAGTGCGCGATGCACACAGGCACCTTTTCATTTCCTGTTCGTTTTATTCGCAATTTATTCGAACAAAAAAATTTGGAAAGGCGCCAAACATTCATCGCACACACAAGAAAAACACCAAGCGCCGGGCCTGAATGCGTACACATATCTGCATGAATACATACATCCCTACATATATCCATTCATCCGTCCATCCATCAAAAAAAAAAAATCCATCTATCCATCCATTCATACATTACGAGAAAATATTTCAATGAACTTGAATTTGTTATCGACAAATATACCGAGTGTAATTATGGCGCTGATACTACTTAAATAGTAGGTCCTCAAAATGTGTAATTTTACTCATATTTTATGGGACGGTGTCTGTTTGTGTAGAAAAGAGTATATTGGTTCTGAACGGTGTCGTATTTTGTGGAATGTAAATCCAATAAAAGTGAAATATAACAAATGATTATGTAATTACCATCCCTACTATAAAATGAGGGAAACATAGGACTAAAATTTCTTAAAAGGCTAACTGACAGGATCAGGAAAACTTTTCATTTTCCTGAATAATTCAATAGGAAATATAGGCACGTACGTGCGAAGATTTTCTAAATAATCTCTCAATATTTATCGTCTACAAAATGACATCTATATATCTTTCCTCTTGGTATCGAAACAGCCTGATGTACAACAGACACCGGCATAATACGCCTTCGTTACAAACATTGTTAGCAGAAATTCCGACCATATCTGTAATGAAGCGACAAGTAGAAAGGACAGAAAATAGCAAGTAAAAACATGTAGATAAAAGATACATAAATAAGTAGGAAAGACAGAAAATAGCAAGTAAAAACGTGTAGGTAAAAAATACAACATGAATGCATATACTAATGGCTTCACCTGAAAGTTTTCTGAATGAGAGGCCCCATTTAAATCTCTGGCTACTCATACACACTGTTACTGCAGAATTCTAGACTTTAACAATATTCCCGAATTAAGACTGACTGCGTCTGATAATTTTCATGCATATTTAATCGGTATTCCAGTTATTCCTGTAAATTTTATGTTAGAGATTAAGGAACTATTTCAAAGATATTAAACTGATATAATTTGCAAATCTATCTGAAATTCTTGCGTGACACTTGCTTACACCCACTTTTTGGATTATGCGGATTTACTCGGAATATTTTGTTTTATCAGTTTTCCAAATTAAGTACTACTTAAAAAAGAAAATCAAACATCCGATGAGACTGCATTTAATAGAATGGTCCACTGGTTATTATTATTCAATTTTTGTTTATAAATGTGTGTGTGTGTGTGTGTGTGTGTGTGTGTGAGAGAGAGAGAGAGAGAGAGAGAGAGAGAGTTAGCTCTTTGTTTGAGCCGATGATCATTGATTCGCTCTCGTTCAGTGCAGTTTAAGACTGATTGAAATATTTCAGTTGATGCTAATTGCATGTTTTATACTGTTCGGTTTCAACCCTTTTTTTTTCTTTTTTTTTAATGTAGGCTACTGTCTATACGCATTGACTTTTGCTCATGTGTAAAAAGCCACATATTTATATGCAACCCAAGGATAATAATCAGTGAAAGTCACCAAACAAGAGAACAGCATCGTGGGAGATATATTCTATTGACCTAGATCAGTAACCAACTAGTATGGTAAGCGTCTTGGATATTGTGACGTGACACATTGTTTAGGCCTACTCGATTTTTGTTGTCTCTAAATTCGCTAACACATGCTTCATTATCTGTGCTTGGAGGTGTTGGTGATTTCCATTTCTGCCATCATAGTCTTTACCTCGGCCGTACTAAGTATATTACCCTCAATAGCTACCGACTACAGTTTACTAATCGTATTGAGACTACTTTGTCTTGCCGCAAGAAGTTCTGCAGAAATACGTACTTCTGAATGCAATCGTATCAAAATTAATTTCCGAACACCACTGGAGACACTGTTCACTGTCGATTTAGCCCCGACAATAATTCCGATTGGTGATGGTTGTTCCAGCCACACCAAGACCAATAGTTGTTTCAGCAGCAAGCCAGCAAATAGCATCTATGATCAAACACGCGCGTTGGTATTTTATGATTAACGCGGTTCGCTTGATGATTTTATTTTGCAGTTGTTGTTCCGCTTCGGTTATTTTTTCGCGTCGATAAGATCGAGGGTCCATCATAATTCTATTAATGACGTGATCGGGTACAATAATTGCACGACATACAGACCCTGTCCTGACTCATCACGACCAGGTGGTGCAACACACACACGCACTTCTAACCAATTACCACTATTTTTTTTTTTACTGGCACAACTGTCATATAATCATAAAATATCTCTGCCTCAGGAATATTAACGTTTTCAACGATTCTACTTTCATGGGGCTTAACATTACGGTCATTCAGAAATAAACTGGTTGCACCCTTGTCTGGTGTATAAAATGATCGTTCTCGTTTTCGCCTGATACCTGTTACACGGACACCCTCTCAAATCATTACGCTTGGTAGTGCGGGCATATATGTGATTTGTTCATCCATGTATTGATCTGTTGTATCATTAGAATTATTAACGTAGTCTTTGATAAAAGGAACCGAAACGCCAGCGTTTCTGATTGCCCCGTTTTCATTAATCACGGTAGGAATATTTGCAACAGCGCCTCTCCACCTGAAAATAATATCTTGAATATCAAAGTTTGATGTTTGCAGTCAACCTTATAAAAAAGACTCGGCTAGTAAACTCGCTCAAATCTGCTCTGGTGGCATACTTGCTAAGATCCATATCGGCACCACGTCTAGTTTTGAAACTCCTTAAATATTAATAGACATTTTGCTTAATATGAAACGCACTTTATGTGAAATTAGTGTTTGCGGGGTTGGTGAACGCTCCAGTGAATGCAAGTCTTTAACAACAAGATGACCACATGTTTGTCCATCAAACCGAGTTTGTATCGGTAAAGTAGAAATGAAGAAACAGTGGTAGATCACGGGGGCTACTCACTAGGCTAAGTACTCAAAAACTTGGCGTGGTCGTGCAAGTCCATGTGAGTCAAAATACATCAAATAGTATGTGTCATCAGACATGCAACACAGTGAGTACCAGGGTAAGCGTCGATGCAAGTTAATTTTGCATAAACACCACAATGCTTGACTTATCTTACCATCGCGAGTAAATCAAGATTGGTTATTGGACGCGTGGCTTTTTACGTAATCGAAGCCCACTGTCTGATGTTGTTTTACAACTTGTTCCTAGTAATCAATGGCCTTTTCCTTTCTTATTTGTTTACTATGCGCTTTGCGTCCACCGACCGCTTTTATCAAAGCCATCCTGATGCTGTTCCAACAGCTCCTAACGCTACCACTTGTGCAACTGCTTGAGCCATGCTAACAATGCTGGAAACGCTGCAAGGAATGAAATATGCCACTCTCGCCAACACGTGCATCGTGCATGTGAATAACTCCAGATGTTCCAATGAAAAGTAATACATAGGGTATAATGTTCGAAATCTTATTGGGAAATTTGTAAACCAGTGTCGATGTTTTGATGATACGACCACAAATTGTGATTGGCATTTGTATGGTCAAGCAAAAGTTCTTCAGAATGTTCCTAATGATCTTTGAACTGCAAAGATACCTCAGTCACTCACAATTTGTGAAATATAATCTTCTATGGTTTTGACTATTATCTCGCTCTGTAAGTTGAAATGCCACGAACACATATTTTAGTGCAGTAAGATCACGTTTAGTGCTTATTTGCCATGTAAGCATTCCCACAATAACATTTGGTCGGTACGCGCCAGTAGTAACAATAACAATGAAGCGGTTCCAGATGGCATAAACGATAACGGACGGGATTATGTAGTCACTGAAAATAGCACGGCATCCGGAATGTTAATGTTGACAACACAACTATACCATTATTACCTCCATGACGCCAAAATGCATCGTAAGGCATTATTCTTACGAACTAATGTTACTGTGTTTTGCTCCAAAAAATAACCTCGCGAACATCTCTGCAAAACCCAAATAGGTGACCGACGGGAATAGCACACGAAACCCGCAGTGAACCCCTAATGAGTTGTGATCGACGCTGTGCAAATCCAAGGTTAAAAGTGGGGTTGGTGTTAAACAAAACCAAGGTAAAGCGAATATGTGTTAAACTAATATCATGACATGAAAGATACACAAACGACGTGGAGTACTTAATATCAAATCTCCAGGTTCCACTGTTGTTGCAAAACCCAAACAGTATATAACTCCGAACAGCTACACCTGTTTTTTTTTCATAATTGCTTTCATAACTGACACTGATAATATTGATTTGAATCGTTGAGGTAATCATGATGACAATCATAACAATGTCAGGCGAGATATGATATCCCATGGGATTTATTTGTCATCTGGAATGTCATCAGGCCAAACTAAAACTGATCTTATTGACGACCGTTTAATTTCAACCACATACTGTGGGAATCGATTGAAATGACAGAACCGAGTGCAGGCTCATGTGAATGTATGTATGTTCAACATTGTTCCAGGTGGCGCCACTGTCTGATAAAAACACAAATGAATTATTTGTACCAAGACCACTAAACGGTTGCGATTGGATATCAGGACAACTGTCATAAACCCGTAATGACGCCAATACAACTTCTAGTGTGCTTGAATCACAAGTTGTAACACGCGTCGATAAAGGCACGTTAATTCTGGTTTCGTTGATAAGATCGTGATCATCGAGCTTGCACAGGGCAATATCTGAAAGCATTCCATATCTGATACAATCTGGCTGAGCTTAGTCCACATCGCTCTTCAACTTCTTTTGCAAAAACTGAACCACGCATGCTTTGTATTTCTTTAACAATTTCTGCCGGAAGGTCTATTTGTGTTGTTGGCTTTGACCTTTGATTAATCCGCGCACATATTTGTGCACATAACTGTCTGTGATTTTCATTTCTGCCAGCACGGTCTTAAACCGAGCCGCACTGAATATAATATGCTGATCGTATTGAGACTGCTCTGTGTCCGCAAGCAATTCGAAATAGACACATACTCGGGAATGCAGTCGCATCGAAATCAATTTGCTCACACCACTAGAGACACCAGTTACTACCGATATAAAACCGGTTGGTGTACCTACGATGGTTGATGTGGTCCTGATTCCAGTCACACCAAGACCGACAGAGCAGTTCGTGTTGCAGCAAGACCGCAAACAGTATCTACGACCGAACACGTTCGTTTGTATTTTCGATCAGCGATGTTCTCTTGGCCATTTCATTTCGCGCTGTTGTTCCGTTTCGATTATTTTTTCACGCAGGTAAGACTGAGGTGCCGTAGTTGTTCTTCTGCTAATAATACAATCTCGTATTTAATGGCGTCCAGTCTCATCATCACGCACAGGAGAAATATGCACACGCACTCCCAACAAATTACCCTTTATATAGGTACAAATGTCATAAAGTTATATAAAATATCAGCCTCTGGAATATTTACATTTCCTGCAGTAGTGAGATCTACTTGTTTAGCAGCCTTTCACCTGCAAACATACCGATTACGCCAGTGCCTTTTACATCCAAAGATCGTCTTTGCCCAATTACTGTTCCTCAAACCAGTTTGTCCTTTTTGAATTTCAGCCGACCAGGGTTTAATGTTGCTGCTATCCGAGTAAATATTGGCTTAACATAATTAACAGGAAAAGTGACTGGGGTGGATACCTCGGTGAATGCCATATCATCATTGTAGAAAAAATCTCAAAGAAGTTTTGCATCTGCTGCTGCAGTCAGCTCTTCGGCATTTTCACAAGCTCTTGCGATGGCAAGAGGCCTCAAGTTGGTAGTGGTACACCAGGATGATTCCAAATACCAATTTCTACTTGAGCTTTAGCAAAATTATATAACAGTTTATACGAGGGTTTGGTAACACCACAATGAGGCAGATATTCCTCGAGTAAGTAAAGCGAAATTGATCTCGATGTTAGTATCTGCTGCCATCTGATCCAACTGTGGTAAATTCCTCAGCTTCATCACGACGGTCAGAATCTATTATTTGTTCTATAAATAAAAGAAATCTAATCTTAAACACAAACACCAAGGATGGTTAACCATCTGTGAGGATAAACGTTGATTCTTGATTGTCATCTCCGGTGATTAATGATGCTGATAATGCAACTTTGTAAAACTTTAAGTTATCACTGGGCGGCCTGATGATATGTAATACTAGTGGTACACGATCAAGATACCTCTTGTCATTTATCAACATTGTCATTCGATCCCACCCACATTTACTACCAGTTATGATAAACAGATATGTTTCCGACTCGCGTACCTATAAAATGTGAGGTTTAGGTGTAACTATTTACAACAGGAGAGAAAACAAGTCAGCCATTTGCTAAATTTGTTGTTTCAAATGGTTTTTCTTCTTCGATTGATATTCCCGTAATTTGGTGCCATGAGGTTAAGTGGTAAGGGAAATTTAGCCATCTGTTCATCCATGTATTGTCTTGTTGAAACCTTAGTATCAAAATATTCTTTGATATGAACAACCGACACACAGCTGTCTCTGATCCCCCTGTTTTCAGTGACCTCAGTCAGGTTGTTTTGCGACACCGCCTTTCAATTTAACATTAATATTTTGAACGTTTGACGTTTTCAGTTTACCAGTTTGATCTTCAAAAACCACATGTTCATCTGGATCGACACCAATAACAATACGACTGGTAAAATCAGACAAATCCGCTTAATTGGCAAATCGGCTCAGATCTTCATCAACACAGTGTCGTCGAGTTGAATAACGTCGGCAAATGTTGCTAGACATTGTTGTATAATATCAACGCGCTTTAATGTGAAATCAGTAAGTGTTTGCGGGATCAGTGAGCGTTCCAGTGCACGCAACGCTTCAATGATATGATGACCACATACTGGACTTCCAACTGAGTTTGCACTGTTATATTTGAATAAAACAGTTTCCGTCCACTAGCGGCCCGGATAAATAATTACCAACTTCAATTGGCAGTGCAAGTCCATGCGAGACAAAATACAAGGTGTGCAGAGGTGTTATCACGCATGCGACCCAGTGGGTGCCATGCTCTGTTGATGACTCCAGATTAAAGATGCCAGTTTCGCGTGTTCGTGGCACCATCAATGCAATTCATCTAGCATAAAAACACCACGAAAATGTTTGATCGATTTTGCCATCGTGAGTAAATCGATATTGGTCAGCGGATGCTTGCGAAAGTTCGCTTCCATCAACGGCTTTATCTTCTGCAACCTGATATACGAAGACCTTTGCCTGATGGTATTCGACGACTCCTGCTCCGTAATCAAAGGCTGTCCTTTCTTATGCTGCCTCATACCGTTTTTTTTTTTTCAACGCCATTCTTGATGCAGTTCCGACAGCCCCTGACCGTGCTGGTTTTACTACCGCTGGAGCGCTTGCTGCTCACAATGCTGCAGTCGCTGCAAGGAATGGAAATATTCACCCGGTCTTTTGCATTTCTGCTACCTGTGACTTGGATAATTTTAATGTCAATGAGTTGTTTTTGTTTGGCTGCGTGTTTGATTTTTCTCAGCTGGCTTTGAGTAAGACATTATTATTCAATAGGTAATAGGTTTAATTATGAATTTTCCTCAGGTGCATCGATCACCCTCATTTGACCAACAGCACCCTCTAACAACAGTGTCTTGTCGGAAAGTATCACAGCATAGCATCGATGACCACCATCAGTGTTATAGACACAAGCATGAACATCCATGTCGAGAACTGATGTTACGTGTAGGCTCGCACAAATGTAACAAAAGAAAAGAGTGAAGTCAACAAGCTTTGTAAATTTTAACAAAATAATTTATTTCCCTAGAAAACAATGTAAAAATATGAAATAGAACTTACGGTTTGTGAATATGATCCAAAAATTAATCCCAAAGTTGAAAAAATATAAGTCCTATCACTAAACAGTTTTAATTGAATCCGGGTTCGAATCTCGATGAAATTCCAATATGGAGGCGATGACGTCAGATGATGCCTGTACTGATGGTGACAAATCCTCGTTGAATCACAGTTTATAATGTTTCCGTTAAACTCCTGAATAAATTTCCATTGAATTTCTTTCTCCCAGAACTTTTATAAATATGAAGCACTTGTTTAGTTTTCTAGAGAATAAATTATTAAATTCCAAAAAAAGAGATGAACTTCAAAACAATCTGGCATCAATAATAAAAACCTCTTGAGCCCTCAAGGTTTAAAATACAACTCAATAGATCTAGTAGATAATGGCTGTTTTAAGCCTCGATTTTAGATCACATGGTAGTTCACTTGACAGGCTACGTGATTTCTAACTTGAACAGCGCAATTAAAAAATGACAGTTATCACGTAGCTAGAATAGCCCTATCTAAGTATCAAATTTTCACACTGGAAATATATAAAAAGAAAGGCTGTATACAATTCAGCTAACACGCGGGCCGAAATGACCTTGGCAATAGCCAATCGTCTTCACTCGATGTTTACAAAATCTATGAACTAAAACTAGTGCTGAAGTAACTTATAATCTAATCGTGTCAAGCCAATTTTCCGAAAAGATATTCAAATCCAATGAAAATTATCATTACAATAAAATGTAACGAAACAAAAACAAAATAAAAAGAATTTAAAACTAACACACAAGCAATGTAATTACATATTCGTAACACTGAACAACTCCAAATGCTCCAATAAAAAATAATAAATCTGATATAACGTACGTTAGACTTGTTGGGAAATCTGCTGAACCGTGTCGATGTTTTGATGCCAGTGAATGTATGACCACAGACTGTGATATGCCCGTGTAATATGCTAAATGGCTTCTTCATAGCTAAGCCGAATTCTTCAGAAGATTCCTAATTTCCGTTTAATCGCAAAGAGAAAGCAGTCAATTCTAAGTTGTCAAATATTATTTTGCTTTGTGCCTGGTCTCGCGTTAATAACACGAATGGGTTATACACGTCCATGCACGATAGTCATTGTTATTACTAACTGTCAGGTCGATCTCTAATGTACAGTTTTGGACTTCAATGTTTTACTACGCAGATCAGCCACGTGCCCGTTTTGATCTACAAGGGAAAAACGAATATGGGTCAGCGATTATTATGGCATTGAAAATGCACCGGTGCTCCGGGCTTAATTATTGTCAAATCACCTGGTTCCACGGTTTATGAAAACCCAAACAAAATATAACCCTGCACATTTACGCCCGTCATTTTAGAACTGCTTTCGTTGCTGCCACTGACGGCATCACATGTTAAATTAACTTGCGTCGTTGAAGTAATTCTCACAATGTCAAACCCAATATAATATACAGTCCCGGATTCATGTGAAGCACGCACAACTTGTTCATTTTTGGGAATATCTTTAGACCAACCAAGAACTGTTTTCAACGACGACTGTCCAATGTTAACCAGATATTGTGGAGATTCAATGGCAATAACGGAGCTGACTGTGGACTCGTGTTCAAGAATATAAATTTTGGAATTCTTGCCAGTCAACACAGAAATTCTTCGTTGGTCCTCATCATTGATTTAGGTAATATTGTACGCACTTGTATGAAGTTTTACTACATACCATTTTGTTTCACGTTCTACAGAAAACACAAAAGAGTTATTTGCAGGCATGCCACCAAACGGTTCCGATCGGATATTAGGCCAAATGTAATACACTCGCAGCAATGCTAGTGCTGTCACAAATGTGTGTAAGTCCCCGGCAGTCACGGGTACAGAAAGTTATTGAATTCTGGTTTAGTTGATGAGATGGTTATCATTGAAATTGCATGTACCACACGCATCAGAACTCATCATCAGTGTTGTCTATATCATGAATATATTCAACAAGTTTATGCATCAATGCAAGGTATGTGTCTATGTCCATAAGCTCATTAGTGAGTAATCGCTGACAAATCGATATGGCTTCATTAAAGACTTCGGGTGGATTGTTGAGCACATGAACTGATAACACAATTATTTCCAATCCATCCGCAATGTTGTTAGCCTCACACAATCCAACAAGGCCGTCTCCTTTCTTTGCTGTACGTTGCTGGCACCACGTTTGTACTTATTCTCTTATCAAGCTAGATTCTTCTTCTTCCTGTGCACGTTTTGGTGTTACTGGGGAGGTGCAGGTTGTTTTCGTTTTTCTGGTGTTTTTGCAACATTTTTCATTTAACTTTTACTGGTGGAGGCTCACGTTTTAGTTAAAGCCCGGCTGCTTGATCTGAATACTCTTCTGTCTCAATTTTAGCAGTAAATACCGGTCGATTCGAATATTCTTCTGTCGTAATATCAATGGGCAGTTGATGCCCGTGATATTCTTCTGTCGTGCGAGTTTTATAGGCTGGCTGATACTCTCCTATTTTGTGCAGGAGATACGTAAACCTTCGTACCTCTTCAGCTTCTTAATTACCTTTTGCAGCTTTAATCAAATCAGTTATATTATCAAAAGAATTAAACATATTGCCAGGGGCTTTTCTAAGCTCCAGTATATTCCCTGTATACCCGCTTGACCCAACCCCTTTTCATATCCATTGATAGTTCTTTGATCACTAAATCTCTCCAGTTGGGGGGGGGGGGTATTTTAAGACTTGGACGGAAATAGTCTTTGCTGATGCTCTGACTACCATCTTCATTAAAATTTTGTTTCTGGGTATGCGTCAATAACCGGTATCTTAGTGGTGGTGAAAAACGTGATTCTTCTCCAACATCTTAATTTTCTTTGACTTCAGCCAACATCTCTTTCAACCGTGTAATAACTTTTACAGTTGGTTGTGTTGTTTTTATGATAGACTTGTTGCGTTTACGAACTTGGCCAGCGGCTTCTTCTGTTCCAATGAGTGCAGCCACTTATTGTACGGTTGTTTTAATGGCTTCGGCAATTTCTTTTCTGGGAATAAAATCAGCGGAGCATTATTTTTTGTTCTGTCAGTCGCGACTGTAATATATTTTTGACATTCACGAGCGGCGTCACTTCCCACACTTTTCTATAACATCGCTGCCGGACATTTTTTATTTATATGATTCGTTTTTGTTTGTTAAATAGATATATCAGTGTGAGACACATTCGTGTGAAACACGTCCTGCTTCAAACTAGCACGATACTTGCTTGGCCCACCAGTCAAATCAATCGTGAGAAAACTATACGGGTTCGAGGTAATCCTCTCAAACATGTCAAGAAATTCTTTCAACGAATGGTCAGAGGCAAACCAAGTATAACTGATGTTTCCAAGACTATGCGCGTCAGTGCCAAGAATTATCATCAGTTGTTACGGATCAGTTTTGGCACATGGGTGGATCGTTGAGTCAAATAAATCATGTCCGTGTTTTTCTGTCGGCCTCGTCAAAATATTTGTGCGGGATTGACTTGATTTTCAAGCATCACATCGTCGTACACCACAATATTGGTTTCACTTGAATCCAAATTATCAATGGTGAAAAAAATGATAGAAGCTCTGTCTCCCGTGGACGACAAAGTCGTCTTAGGGTTGTTAGCACTTCTCAACGTGTTTTGAACAACTTTGAGCATATTATAACATGGCTGATCATCGACCGACGGGGCAATCATGTGCAAGCGATCTCAGCTTAACCTTCGTAAAACTATATTCAACAACAGTGGAAAGACAGCTCCATCACCATGCTTAGCCTTTTCGTGTGTTGCTTATGCGGAGAAATCGATTAGTGAAAAGTTTCCGACTTTTCCAAAATCATCTGAAAAGTTTCTTTTGCGTGAATAATTATCTGTCGTTGTAATACGATTATGTTTCCATATTGTGTGAGATAACGCGAGAAAACACGTACCAGAAATCCAACTCGAGTTCAAACATGTTATGAACGAGCAGCGGTTACTGGAATTTGTGCTTGTTGTGGAACAAAATGTTTGTTATTAAAGCTGCTAACGGTTGAAAAAGTCACTGGTGGCGGTGTTATCACGGCTGCATTAACAAAGTTACCAGGGACACCATGGAGTAAATATCCAGTCGAAAGCATCTACCTCGATACAGTTGATGTGGACCTGGCACACGGTTTGATCTGCTACTCGATTCTAATAATCAACTTAGGTCCAATCACCTACATCTGAATCATGCTGCGTGTTAGCGATATGACCTTGCAGTCCAAGCATCAAAATATATCCGTGAACGTCAACGTGCCGACGTGGATCTGATCCATGACTTGAATGCGATTAATCCAACAACTAGAGAAAAAATCGTGCGATGGGTCATCAAAGGAGGTATGAAAGCCAAGATTGCACTTGGTGGGCAAAGACCACTCGGTTCTGCCTCCCGTGGCACTCATTCAAAGTAAAATTATACCTATGTAAACAAACGAAGGACACAAAGAGCAGAATATTTTCCAAAATATACTACAGTACGCGTTGGTACTGGAGAGGTGAGGCCGCTGTGAAACAGTCAGTGGACAGTGCAGCTAAGGTCACTCATGGGATTGCCCGGATATGGTTGGCTAAACAAGCGCTGTGGCAAATTTATTTGCCAGTACCAAGAAAGATTTCACGGGGTTGGTATGATGACTGATTGCGTGCCTATAAGTACGCGTTGTCAAGGTAGCCAGCAGATACAAAGAAGCGGAGCCGTTGATGTCAAATGATTCAGCCAGTGTTTCAGATGCACTTGATCGCATTCATGCACGTGGTCCACTCACATGGCCACGATTGTTACAAATGGATCTTGGCAAAGAATTTCTCGGATCAGTGGCTGTCATGTTGGCGTAACACCATGTGAGAGCAGGTGTCGGGCATGTCAGTGTACATCGTGACCAAGTTATTGTGGAACAATTTAATCGCATACTTGCGGAACGGTTTTTAGGTCATCAGCACGCACATGAATTACTATTGAGGCAGAGCTGTCTAAGGAATTTGTAGCATGACTTCCATTGTCACACATAGTGCCATATCGATTCTGTTTCATTAATTGACTCAAGAGAAACAAGTCAATCTGGGCCTTTGGGAGATAGTATCAGAGGATAAAACTTTTGTCATACGTGAATACATTACCAGCAATACCTGGGTTAAGCGTTTCAAATTATTTCAGTGTGGCTTTGGTACCCTGAACGGGAAACTAGATATCACTATAACTGAGTTCGCCCAAAGTGTTGCCGATATGTTCGAGGCATATCTTGGCGATCACCATCCAGATATAGCGTTGACACAAAATTGCACATTCAAAACAACGATTATTAATGATTTTCACGTTGATAACTGACCTTGGTGGGACCAGCTTTGGTGCCGCTGTGTAACTGGATCCACGAAACGGGTGATGGACCTCGACTTGGGCGTATATATAGAGAGTCCATCCCAATCCTGTATTAGTGTATTTCTCCAGCATTTCTAGAATCTTTTTAATGTCTCTACTTCATCGCTCATGGCGCTGTTGTCCTTGCGAATCATGATTAGGCGGGCATCACTTTGAATCCACGGTATTTGTAGTTTTAAATCCATCTTTGTCATGACTAAGTGGCATATCCAGGAGCGTGCTAAGGGCTATACCTGCTTTAACTCCAACCCGACCAAAGTTTTGTAACACCGCTATGATTCATGGAATCATCTTTGTCAGCAGTTGCTGAGCGTCTTTGCCTTGTGTGTAGGTGGGTTGGTGGAATAATGGCCACGTGATTTTCCAACTCACCACCACATTTCTGAAATTTGATTCGGGCACTTGCTTTTTCCTGTGTTTTGCGCGAACATACTCGGCCGCTTCAGAAATGATAGCAGAGGCGAGACGACGACGACGGTTTTGTTCATACTTGCCTAATACCTCAAGGATGTCGGATTTTCTTTCGCCTTCGGATATTGTGTTCATGAGCAAATTGTCTTAGTTGTTTTACCGTTATTTTGCTGGTTTGTTGTTGTTCCTGCTGCAGTGGCAGTGACCACCGGTGGTGGTTGTGGTGGTGGTGATAGTTGTGGATTCAGCACAAATATGGGTCTACAGTGAAGAAGTCTATAATAATATCTAGCACTGGGGCATCATGCAGCAGACATGTAGCTTCATGTCCTACCAAGTCATATTATCCTTATGTATTCTTCCATGAACGTGTGTGTAAGTTCACATATACTCTGACGTCACTCCAATAATATTGACTAATGTCAGTATTGTGTATCATATCATTATTATTAGTATTAGTATTAATAATTACCCATATCTTTTCCTAGAAAACCGGAGGGCAGTATATCGGAGCTTACGCCCGTCTGCCGTCAGTCAGTCACACTCTCACCTCTACTCTATAACCTTAAAGACGTTTTAGATAAGGTTATGCAACTTTGTATACTTACACATGATCATAAGAAGGCGTATTGAGTACCACATTGAATGTCCTATTTGGAGGTGAAGATCACGGCTCAATACTCACTTTTCCTTCCACTATCATCACCAAAAGACATGTCACGTGCTGTATTGGAATGGGTCTCTTCAAGGTCAAAGTCATGGCTCATTATCTTGCGTTTTCCATCACACTTTACCAACCGCTCTGTAACTTGCAAACCGTTTGCCATGAAGGCATGCAATTTGGGCATGTTTATACATCATCAGTAGAGGGTGTCTTACACACCAGTTTGGGGTAGTATCTTCAAGGTGAAGGTGAGACCACCATATCTTACGTTTTCATCGCACTTTCCTTTCCGCTCTATGAATTTAAAGACGTTTGGAGTGAAGAAATGAAACTTGGTCTACTGGTATACGATGCCTTGCAGGTGTGTTGCATATCACAATTGGGGTTGTCTCTTCGAGGCCAAAATCATGCAGTTTCATTGCCCTATCCCTTTCCTTTTAGCTATTTAGGATTAAAACATGAAACATGGCATATTACATCAGAAGAGAAAGTCGTGTCTTCTAGCACATTGTGGGGGAGGGAGGCTGTCATCAAGGTCAAAATCAATATTACGTGTTTCAACATTCCCTTTAACTCTGTAAATTTAAATCCGTTTGAGATGAAGAAGTGAAACTCTGTTTATATGCACATCATATCTTAAAGGCGAGCTATTCATGACATTTTGAGGCATGTATAGTAGGCCAAAGTTACTTCTCAGCATCTGTTGTTTTCCATAACACTTTCTGATATATAAATGTGGTTACTTCTATATATATTATCTTGATAATATACTTTTTAAAGCCATTTGGGTTAAGGCCATATATTATTTAATTCTTTAATTCAGTGGCTGGTCTGTACTGTAGGAAGAGTACATGTATGTACTTTTTCATTCATAGCTCAAGATTATTGCCAAGTTCATATCAACAACTAATTCGATCAAATTATGCCACGAATTAGTTGACTGAACGTCATGTCAACATCAAGGGGTCTGGCGAATACGTTTGTTCTGTAGAAATGGCATGCACGCCCTAGTTGATGATGGTTCAATAATAAAAACGCCCGACCTTAGCGGTTAAGATATTTCAAAATACAGAATCATTTAAAAGCGTGGAAATCGTTTCTTTGATTCAGAATTGTTGATTCGATGCGTTGAGAGTGACTATATAAAGGAATTAGATACGCAGCGCTTCATTCTTAAGTTATATCCAGTCTTGGGAGAGCTGTGAGATAAATTGTGATTTATTTTTACTGTGGACGTTAAAATAAGATAGTGGAAAACCATTTACATTTATTCTAAAAAGACAGTACCTTGGAGGATTATATTGAAATTATTCAAGGACTTGGATATTTATTTCATTTCGTTGGATTACGTGAAACATTCAAGAACTTTAATGACGTTCAGCATTCACTCGATTACTTTGTCGTAAAAAAAATATTTGGACTATTGGATATTAGAACAGTGTTGCTTCAGTGGTGCTAGCACATACGCATATTAGAACCTTCATTTGGAATACCTTTGGATCGTTTCCGGATTATTTTGAAACTGATAGTACATTTAGGAAATATTAATGGAATTCGTACCAAAATGTCAGTTAGTTTTAATTCTTTCACTTTGATTTTATATTTTCGGGAAATAAATTTATATTTTGTAAAATTGAATGCTTGTTGGGTTTTACCTTGTCTTGTTATGTAGTTTCAGCCCTTAGAACGTAACATGATCTGAACGTGAAAGTTAGTTTAGATTTAGGAAGTAGAGAACTAGAAGCACAGCATGGTTAGCTTCTTGAACACTGAAAGCGCAGTCATTCAGGCACCGGCAAATATATTAGAAAGAGTCATGATATAAGACTGAGCGAAATGATGAATCAAAAAAAGGTAATTCAAACAATGAAATGTATTTACAGTTGATCTAAGTCCTTATGATGCTTTAATTAACATTGCTACCAGCCTTAAGATTGTTTTAATCTTCCATCTTTCTCTTTCCCCATTCCATTTTTTTATGGAGATTGCTTGCGACGACGGGAGAGAGAGAGAGGGGGGGGGGGGTCTTGGGAAATGTACCATAAGATTATTTTGTATTGTTCGTCCCAATGTTTCTTTGTTGGGCGATTAGTCTGCTGGCTGACCAACTAACAGACTGATAGAGAATGAGAGCTATCAGTCTAGTTGAATAACATTTGTTGTATTCAGATATGATTTGAGAAGAATCATTTATTTAAATTATTTGTTGCAATTACAAAGTGCTCATTGACTGTTTGGACTAAAACACTGTTTGGGGGTTATTGAGAATTCATTCAAAGATATTCTGGATTATATCACTGTGATACATAATGACTGCTGATTCATCAAACTAGTCGAGACTAATAGTGCATGAACACATTCAAGACTGAATTCATTCGGAACACTATACTTTTGGACTTGTGATAGGACATTTATGATTACATGGGATTTAATTCGCAATCAGAACAAAACACGTATGCAGATTTGAGTATACATCATTGGTATCGTGAACACTGTTTCATAGATTGATTGCGTACACATACCATTACAACGACACAGGTTCTAGTAGATTACGTGCTGTAAGTTCCAGCTCAAACTCTTTTCTCTCTTAATCCACAGATTTCCACATATTTTTGTCCCTTATCCATGTGGGGATGTTTAAGCAGTTGGAATTTCGATGAAAATTGTATACCATGTTTAATTCCTTTAGAAAACGGGGATTGTTGATATTATTGCTCCTTATTATCTTATGCCAGTAATGATTAATTAGTGGAACTTTTCACTCACATCGACAGTACAGAAGCAATAGCCTACTGTTGAAACCATATTTATATACCTCCACAATTTGATATACCAACAGTACTGATATAAATGAATCAAGCTTGGGATACATATGCACTGTCACCAGAAGACGTGCTGTAACGCATGTTATGGTCGAATCCCTAAGGTAAAGGTCATAGCAAAATATTTTAAGATTTATTTTCTTACTGCTTTTATATTATAGCAGTTGTTTGAGACACAGGTATAAACCATGATACACTCATACTTCTCTGTTTGATGCAATATCGTGTGAAGATTTTATTTCGAAGGTCAAGGTCACTGATCACGTTTCTACCACTTTTCTGGTCTTTTCTTCTAATGCTTTTTAAGTGCAGTGAACGTTGGTTACATTCTTTGTCTGCTCAGCACCTTTACAGCTCTGTTCGAAAGGTGATGGTCCGAATTTGATGATTATGAACCGTTACTACTTCCACATGATAGTCGGGGGATCAAAATTCGCTGAATTTGTTCCTTCTTCATCATCATCATCATCATAATCATCATCATCATCATCTTATTATTATTATTATTATTATTATTATTATTATTATTATTATTAATACTTGAATTATGATCTAAAGCAAATTTATTCATACACAATAAGAGTCAATTCATTATTTGTTGGAATTGGGAAATCTCAACCTGAAGTAAAGTTTCGTTCCTGACAGCAAATTTTGATGGTGGGATTTTCTCTATGCCGAACAAATAAATATGATCGGTTATACTAATTTCAGTAGAGTAGTGGTTGACATGCCTTACCGGTTCTACATTCAGAGATTACAATGTCTATGGTAGAATAAATTGAACATGGTATGGGTTTGTAAGAGTACGTGTGCTGACTTTGAAAAGTTATCTACGTTTCTGTCAGTTTTCCAAAGTAATAGAATATAGAGCCTAAAACAATAAAGTATGATGTTGCAAAGCGTCGTACATAAGCTCTAAATGGCAACATATTTTTGTCTGAGTGAATCAGAAAATAATCTACAGTAAGGTAATGTGTAGTATCATTATGAGCGCTTTAGATTTTGGGACTAATATAATTCAAAGCCTTCTATACACCATGACTGTAACCTTAAATCACAGTAACGTAAATAACACCCGCGAATCCGAGTGACCCTATTATGGCTGTAATCCGGGGTGAGACCCAAGTTACTATAATTCGTCAAGTCACTCGTCTAACTGCCTACTACTGTGATTATTGATCACACCATACTTTATAATATATATTACACAGTGACAGTTTTTCTGTGTCAAAAATTATTTCTCAGAGAATATTTTCGGTGTGTAAGAATGTTTTATAATGATTGTGGCTACATTTCCATAGAATCGTATGCCTTCAATATATTCCTCAGAGATTATGTGAGAATATATTAAATATTACGAATCTATGGTCTTCCACATAGTAATATAAATGAGTTAAAATCAACAAGTTTTGTAAAATTCAACAAATAATTTATTTCCCTATAATACAAAATGAAAAGTTAAGAAGAACTTACAGTATTACGAATTATATCACAAATAGTCCAAAGCGTTTTATCAACTGTCGTAATGAATAAAATTCAAATGAAATTTAGTGATGTTCGAATTAAGATCTAGTGTCAATGACGTCGATGTGCCTCTGGTCTTGAACATACTAATGTACAATGGCCTGAAGTGAGATGTTGTGCCAACAGTCCTTTGATGAATCGGAAAAATATAATCCTTGTTTGAATTTACTATAATTCAAAGTTAATGTATCTGACCAAGAAAATTATTCAGCACTTTGTAATTTCATAGAAAAATAATATGAATAAATAATTTCAGGCCAAATAAACTACCTGATACAACATTATATTTTTTTCCAGTAAATAAGATTATAACTTCCTCTACTTGACCTCGGTCACAATTAGCATTTTCACAAAAAATATTACCTCAAGTAAAGTTTATAGAAGGGTCTGTTACTAAAATAATAATATAGAATGTGATAAACATCAGGTTGGCTAGGAAATTTCATTGGGGAATTCAACTAACCATGACTCAGCCTAATAAATATGTTTACTTCTATTAATAATGATCCTAGTAGTTAACCCACACTCACAGAAAATATTAACTCTGTATTATTTGTTTACAAAATGACGGGCTCTAGTTAGGTACACAATGAGCTTGATTTTGGACAAGGTCAAGTACAAAATACAATTATCCATATCATATAATGAAATAAAAAAACTAACAAACAATACAGATTATATATATATATATATATATATATATATATATATATATATATATATATATATATATATATATATATATATATATATATATATACATATATATATATATGTCATATATTAAACATTTATCTTGACACACACACACACACACAAATATGTATGTATGTATGTATGTATGTATGTATGTATGTATGTATGTATGTATATGAAAATTTCACAAATTGATCCATTGATCCATACAGTATTTCGACAGAATTTAAGAGCATACGTAATTCTTGGATTATGTTACAACGGAGTATTTCTAACGTTTAAGAAACGATTAACTCGGTGATTCTTTTAATTGCATCAAACAGGTTTCTTTAAGAGGCCCAAAAGAAGACGTATGAGTTTTTGAATACGCATCCTGAGCTTCTTGATAAATTAATAGACTTAGGACTTATCTTAGAACAGCAAATGCTCATGAGAATAAAAACGTGAAACGTCGTTATTTCATATTGTTCAAGAGAAAATGAAGTCGCTGACGTTTAGTAGGCCATCCAATGTGCATGAAGGGAGCAGCAAATACTCTAACGATGATGTAATTAGCGAATGTAGTACATCTAGCATCAATGAAGATCATCAAGGGTAAAATAAATGTAAGAAATGACTTAAGAATTACATTCATGTCAAATAGTTCCATATCACTTACCGGTGATTCTCTCAAGCCTGTACCTTTTAAAAAATTAAAGGACATGGGTGTTTCTCAGAGTCATTTGTTAACAAGTACATTACCTTTGTCTGAGAAGTCTTATTCTACTGAAAATGTTCTTTTCAGGGAGTAGAGTAGGAATTTTTTAATGTTCCTCTTCATAGTGTCACTTTGTCGTCCGACCTAGTCACAGTCAGGGAGTCAGTTCAAGAGGCAATGGGTTTCAGTGCTTTTTGAACTGGTTTTGGACATACTGTCCTTGTACCATTTAAGTTATTAAAAGAGAGAAAGAGAAACTTTATTTCATATAACGTTTGAAAGATTAGCCTTTTGGATTATGTTTATGATTTCAAATATAAGTTGTCAAAGGCTTCTGAAATAGCCGAAACTAATCTTCATTCTACTCAGTCAAAATTGGCACTAAGGTTTGACAGATATACAAACGAAATGTATTTTCAGCCTGGTGATAGAGCTCTCGATCTCTTGCCCATTCCTTAGATTCCTGTTCGGGCTAAATTATATAGTCTTGATACAATTGAAAACAATGTAAACGACTTAAATGACATCGTCATCAACCCTGGGAAGCGGAAATAGAATCAACTTTAGCCTTGCTAATCCTTCAATCAAATTAGTTGTGCCTGTCCCACACAGTGAGGTCTTAAACGATGAATGCAATCTGACTGTAGTGATTCTGGATTAGCCAGTCTTGGCAAATGAGAAATATTAAATAATCAGGATTAGACAAGTATACATCTGCAACACAAAAGAGAGGGAATTCAAACAGTTACTGATGGTCCAACATAAATAAATACAATCTATCATGATGATGAGGTTGTAGATTCTACATCTGTGAAACAACAATTTTGAAGGAAGAATCCCCTCAGCCAGGAATAGTTGAAAAGAGAAAGTCAGTATTTGCAGGAAAATGATTTCATAGAACCAAGTATAAAGAACTGTAGTTCACCATATATTCTTGTGCCTAAACCACATAATATACATTCCGTGAATGTAATGACTGTGGAGAAAACAACAATGGCACTCGAAGGATTAATTTCCGATGCCAGAAATATATGACTGCATTGATAAAATTGGAAGTGCAAAATATTTCACCAAGCTTTACACTTTAAAAGGACTCTTGCAACTTCCACTCACGGAAAGAGCAAAATAAATTTATGTATTTGCAACTCCAGATGGAATTTATCAATATAAAGTGATGCCGCTTTGTATGGAAAATTCTTCCTCAACATTCCAGAAGTTAATGAGAATGATAATATCTGGGACGCGTTCATCGATGACGTTTTGAATTCTTGTGTCACATTATTAGGACATATCATAGGATAGGTTGAAGTTAAGTCAGAAGAATTTAAAGTGAAGCCTGTCTCTGAATTTCGAGTGTCTGTTAGTAAAAAGCAACTGATTTGATTTTTGCTCAAATTGTTCCACAATTGCTGATCAATTTGTATATAAAATATCCAAGTTCATTGATCTGACAAGCGTCAAGAATCTCTCCAAAAATTGCAATATTATGATCTATGGTGGTCCTAAACAAAATTATAGTAAAGAGCGAGGAATAAGAAGTTTTGTAAAATTCAACAAATAATTTATTTCCCTAGACTTAAAAGTGAAAAATGTTAAATGACCTTACTGTATTGCGAATTAAATTCAAAATAATCCTAGAATTTCTAGCACAATTTCTAATATTTCAAGCCTTGAATAAACTTTAGTGACATTTCAAATTACATACAACGATGGAGATGTTGATGTGCGTGTGGTGGTCTGTGTCGTACTGATGTACCTACAGTCTTTTGTTGAATCACAATAATACAATTTGAATTTCACTATGAATCCAAGGCTCTGTTTCCACGAATGCTATTTTTGCGCACTTTGTATTTACAGAGAAGAATGACTTAAATTAAATAATTTGAGTACATAAATTCCAGCCCAAATTAAATACTGGACATAACAATAATATAACTGATTCTGCTCATATCTTAAAGAACGAATTAATAATTTATTTCTAGACAAAAAAGATTATATAGTCCTCTACTTGACCTCAGGTCATAATTAACATTTTCTAAAAGCAAAAACTATTACCCAGTGGAAAATTTTATTCTGAACGGTCCAAATGTTGACAAGGAAATCTCTTAGAAGGTCTGTCATTAAAATTGTAACAAAGAACATGGCAAACAAAGTGTCCTTGACGCAGGCAAAGAAAATAATCCTAAGAGTTAATCCATACTCATGGAGAAAAAATAGCTATGTATTAGTTTCTTTATATAATTAAAAAAAAAACAGTTATTCAGGTCAGCTAGAAAATGAACTTGATTTTGGACAAGGTCAAGTCCAAAATACAAGTATCCATATCATATAATGAAAGAAAAGAAACTAGCGAACAATGCAAATAAAATATACATAACAAAAGTCCGTATTTAAAAGTGCAAAAGTTTTTTTTTTCAGCTCAAAGGTTCACTCAGTTATTTAAAATATATGTTGTTGCAAGTGATGTAGGGGTTAGTGTAATTTTGATTCAAAACAAAAACAATGATGTGGATTATACAGTAAGCTATTTAAAAAAAAAAAAAAAAAAAAAAAAAACAGGCACCAAAGCAATTATTCCACAATCGAGAATAAATGTTTCGCTTTGATAATGGCTTTGCAACATTTTGAGGTGTTTATTAGTTCAGTTCCTTTTCCGATTATTGTATTCAGTGATCAAATAGATTGTTTAGATGGAGTCTGATGTTGCAGGATTACAACACTGACATTAAACACATGAAGGGAAAAGATGATATCATTGCAGATGCATTCTCATATTGCTTTATGTATATTTATGTCGTTTTTAAAACATCTTCATATGTAATTTGGTTAAATGATGAAGAATTATCCACTCCTGTCTCATTTCTTTTCCCGATCAGTCTTTGGTAATCTATGATCAGAGTTTGCATTTGTGTTCAGATATAATTCAAGAGGAATTATGTAAAGGACATTTAGGATTACAGTTTTGGTTTTGTAGCCTAAGGAAATAAATTGTTTGTTGACTGTACTTAACCTGTTCGTTTCACTTTCTTGCTTTTACTTATTTTATGACATAGAGTCGTAAGAGAGCACCTATGCTTGCGTATGTCTTTGAGACGTTCCGTGATAAAGCCTATAATGTGTGCAACATCTAGCCCGCGCCCTACGTTTACTCACCAGCAATGGCATGGCCTTCGCTGCTGTCAAAAACTAACGTTGAGTTGGATTTACTGATATAAAACAGGATCTGTTTATTGAACAAATTCAAACAATGCATATGCTCGCGCAAATGATCCAAATATAGATGGTCATGTCCGAAACAATAACATTAAGTATCTTTATATCTTTATAGAACGGCAATGATGAACCCCATACCTTTTGGTGAGTATTGATTGATCCAGAACAGAGACATTCACAAACACTTGTATGAGTACGAGATCAACATTGAAAAGTTTACTTCTTTGAAGTTGATTTGGAGTAGCCGGACGAACTGCATAACACCCATGATGAGTAGCCACTGGCCCCAAAATTGGTGAAACTTTGCGAATGGTGGTGAACTTATCAGGAATTAATCGTGGACGAATCCAAGCTTAAGCTAACTGAATGCACTATGGTTGTCCCAAATCTTCGGACTAAATTCAACTATATAATTCACATAGAAATCTGCAATTGTATCTGCGATTACGAATGCCTGTAAGCGAAGATAAGCAACTAGCATGGATAGCTCCTTATATTCAGATGAATTTAAATTTGTGATCGGATGCAAAGTATGAGTTTTGAGAAAGATTTCTTCCAACTTATAATCGATGCTTGGAAAAGCTATAGAGAATCTTCGAAAACACATCTGTGTTGATCTTTGCGTGACAGTGAACAAAACAAACTCAATCGATGAATTTTGCATCCGGCATTTCAGTCATGTAAATTATGTAACGGTGGACTTGCAGCAGTTCACAGCAAAGAAGCCAAGCTGAACTTGGCGAAATACATCTATGTTGGCACGTCTGTGTTGGACGTATCTAAACTGGTCATGTATGATATTTATTGTGGCATAATGGAACCGAGATAGAGTGACAATAACAAGGTATTAAACACTTATATGGACTCATTGTTTACGCCCAGTGCTACTAACAAAGTGTATGCGGACATGGCTGAACCAACTTTAGCAAAACGAATTTGATACCAGCGAGTATCCGAAAGATCATCCACTGTTTAGTAACACCATCAAAATGTTTTGGCAAGTTCAAAGACGCATGTACTGACAAGACTATCGAAGAATTGGTTGGGCTGCGTCCTAAAATGTACTCGAGTGTGGTTGAAACTGGAACCGGAAATATTGGTTCTTGCAAGACCATAAAAAAGACAAAAGGATTTCCCGAGATTACTGCTGCATTTACGTGGAATGTCTATGGCATCGACGCGAATTCTCACAGAGTGCATATCTGATCCAGTCAAAACATCGCATGGTAGTGTATCGCTGCACCAAGCGATGGATATTCCCCGACGGAATTACCACTTATACGTATGTATACTATGCGATTTGTCAATCAGCTTACAATTGGTGCATTAGTACATTAATATAGATCTTGTTTGTATTTTTCTACCCGATAACATGACAAATGCTTTACTTGGTGGACGATGTCCACTCTGCTTTGCTGCCCGTTCACCTACAGGTACCAAATGATAATGTCCTGGCTGTCCTGGAAAATCAATCCCCATTGAAAATGTAAATACATCAAAGGACCATACCTGATCATTAGTACAACATTATCCGCCTTCTAACTAAGCAGGCACATACATATACCGAACGAAATTGTTTCCGCGTGGGTCTAACGTCAGTGGTTGTGAAATCATTTTATACATAACCATGACAATCTTTTGCCGAATCGCATCAGAGGGTTTTAATCAAATTGTGATTCATGAATTGGTGTTTTAATAATTAATGGAAGTCGTGTTACCCATTCGCGTGATCATTTCTGTGACTTTATTAGAAACCCTTGTGCGAACTAGTGTCCGAAAAATCGTTCAGTAAGTGTAAGATTAAATCGTTCCACAACAGCTTGGTCACGATGTATGTTAACGTGTCCAACGCTAAGGAATACTGAATGTTTTGTAAACAACGCAACAAAAGAGTTAAGAAATTCTTTACCTGGATCCACTTGCAATAACCGTGGCCAATATTAGGGGTGTACTTGCATAAATAACTTTAAGTGCATCTGGGATGCTTGCTGAACCTTTAGACGTCAGCGGCTCAGTTTCTTTGTATCTGCTGGCAACATGTATATATGTATGTATGTATGTTTGTATGTACATCCCGGTACAAGATTATCTGGAAGAAATCAAAGATCAGCCTTATGAACCTCGTTGGGTGGCGTCACATCAAACCATCCACGAGAAATCTTCCTTGGTGTAGGTATGTAGATTAACCACAACGATTGTTTGACCAACTGTTCGCCAGGAATCTTATTAGTGACTTTTGCTGCGCTTGCTAACTTTTCAGCTGCTTCACCTTTCCAATAATAGCGGGGACTGTATTATATTTTGGATAAAATTCGCTCAGAAACAGCACCCCTTTAGTCAAGATTGTTTGCTTGTTTGTTTATTGTATCAAAATTGTTTATACCTCCAATGACCCTCTTAAAATAATCTTGAGCTTCATGCCTCTTTTGATGATGCATTGGGCGATTCATTCTCTGAGTGTAGGATTAACTGCATTCAAGTCATAGATGAGATCCACATCGGCAACTTGACGCGCATGGATATCCCTTGATGTTTACAAGCAAGGTCTTTGGGTTCCTCCAGGCTAATGTCCATCCTGAGTATCAAGACGTATATCAAGCCATGTTCCAGGCCCACATTAATAGTGTTTAGAAATGTGATTTTTAACTAGTTAGCTTAGCTAATGAACCAGTGACATCACTGCCGACCTATTTTAATGAACTTGATCTTCTTTGCTCCGTTCAGAACACAAGTTCTAGTGATCGCAGCTCGACTGTTACGTTTTTCAATCATACGTTGGATTTATATATCGAATTTTCATGCGACATTGCACACAATATGAAGACATAATTGTGTTATACAACAATTGTTGTGTTATACAACATCCAACATGGCATCACGAAATCGACCTTTCTGCGCAGGCAAAACCTAAAGCACCCAAGCATGGTGACATGTTTGCAAACTCATCTCGAGCGTTCATTATTGGCTCGATTGTAGTTAAAGATGATTTTAAGATAGTTAACGCGCGCGATCAACATGAACGTTACACAAGTACATGGATGCACGCAAACGTGTCAAAAATATGTTACAATTGAGACAAATTGCAAGGGAAGATCTCCCAGCGGGCTTCGGACAAACGTTTGCACCGCTGATCAATCCAACAAAGGAAATTGTAGCGAAGACCACGGACATTGTGGAACAAAAAAAAAAAAAAGAATGCTGCTGAAACCAGTCAAGTGAGTAAGTTAACATGAAACAACCTGGTTGGATCAGGATTGCTCATGTACAATTAGAACAAATTTTAAAAAATGGTTAGAGGATACTTAAGAGGATGTTGGAGAGCACTCGCAAATCTTCCATAACAAGAACGACACGTGCACAAATGAAAGTTATACGCATTCCAGTTAAAACAAAAAACTTTACAAACCGCCACGGCAGACAATCTTGAGACTTTCCATATTTGCCGCTACTTTACCCGCCCAAAACAAATAAAATATTATATGTTGTAGCAGAAAATACCCTCGAATACTCGAAGGGGTTCACGCAACAAGGAATGGGATGGATTGGTGTTAAAAGATTGGACTTGTTTAAAAAGACTATACAAAAATAATCATATGTGGAATGAATTTAATCAAATTGTATAGCTCTATAGACAAATAGTGAAGAATATACCAAAACGTATTTGGATCGATTTAAGCATATATACAAAAATACTTTCAAAATATCTTGGTTTTACGGGTGAGCCTCAACAAGAGTGTGTACCTCCCAAGAAAGAAATATAATATTTTCCCCATGAGAAGAGGAGCCACCCAGATATGGAAAAGGCTTTGGTGGTCTTGCACTCAAACGTCAACGTTGAAATACCAAACTCCCAATTTTCAAATGTGCATCTTTGGACAAACAACAAGTTAAGAAACTCGTGGATAGGTTGAAAGTAGTAGTAAGGGCATTTCATGCAGGCAACATCGCAACAAAAATTATGAATGAAGCCGCATCGAGTTGCTGGTTTTCTCGCAAATAGATCGTTTGTGTTTTCGATGGATGATGGTGCAACATGGAAAAAAGTTGGACTATTCATGCTGATCGGTAAAAACTCTATAGTCTTTGCACGCGAACATGACCCACACTCACTTCTGTAATTTCGATTAAATCTGCACCGTACGAGGTTAACAGTGCACAATCGTCAATAACAACAATTGTCAGTTGGCCTGGTAACATTAATGAAATTCCCGAGAACACAGGAATCCAATCCAGCAGGACAGAAGGGCCACGATACCAGCGACCTCCCGCATCCGAGGTGGAAGCTCTAATCACTTAGGCAGTCCTCGTGAATAATGAAAACGCGCTTGTAATATCACAAAAGTCGTAACAAGATTCTCTCTGGAATTTCCGTACATTCCTAACTGACGGAAACTACTGATGTATCGGCACAGGGCTAAAATACCGTGGTACGTACCACCGGAACAAAATACCGCGGTAAACCGGTATACCAGTAATACCACACACCTCTACAATTTGGGGTCATGGTGGTGCTGCTGGTAAAGTTGTGTTGTTGAAATTAACATTATGGATCCTGTGATAATTCCTTCGATAGATGCAAACTCACGTTTGTTGGCGTTTATGAGTTCTGAAGCACATCAACCAATGTCATTTCGCACTCGTACGACAGACGTTTATGAAGGCAATTGTCAGTAGTTATCATGGCAACTAACTACCCAAGAAAGTATCAATGCACAAAACAAATGTTTGACGTGTTTGTGGTTTTTCGAAATGTATCTAGGGTGCGTGGTGGACAGGAGGTGTATCAAATGATATTTGACGAGCTATGAGTGTTTGAAGTTTCTTTACGATTAAACAGTCATCAAGAACACGCCGAAGAAATTTTGTTTGATTTGAATAACAGTCATGTTGCACGTGCGATGTAAAAGCTGTGGTTGTTCATGGACCAGGATTAAAACAGTCACAAAGGTCTGCAGATGTACTAATAAGATTTGCATCGGTGTATCCGATTTACTACTTTTCGTTCAAACATTTGGATCTGTACAATCACTCTGTGGTCGACCTACACATTAATGCTGGTGTAAATGAACCCCTTTTCCCTGCTTGCAACGATAAATACAGATACATTGCTGTAATTCTCTCTGATGAGATGCCTTTATTGGAGGGTGCAGATAGTTGAATGAGGGTCACTGAAGCGCCTGTAACCTGCAAATGTTGTTGTTGTTGTAATTGAATGGAATAATGTAAAATAATATACTATCACGAAATTAGTCGACGGCAGCTTACGAAAATAGGAAAATAATTGGAGGTCACACTGAGGCTTTCTCCAATAAAGTTAACTGGAGATCACCAAACCACAACTTAACAAGCATTGCTTAACCAGGCAAAATAATTCCTCGTTGACAGTAAAGTTACCCAAGGCAGAGGTAGCACAAATGCTTAAAAAAAACCAAAAACAAACGTGGAATATTTCCGTTGTTTGTGACCATTCCAGCGTTATTAGCTACTTCGGCTCCTGCGATTGAAAAAGCAGCTGCTTTATGAGCAGTCAGAACAGCATCATGAATTGTTTTGAAAAAGGCAATCAGCGGCTGCATAGCATATCGTCAACGAAATTAAAAAACGAAAAGGCCCTTGATAAGCAGGGACAACTCGTAGAATACCTTGAGATCGAGGTCTTCGACTATCAGGGACATCTCGCAAAAGACAACGTGTTCATCAACCAATTTCGATCTACTCACAATGGTAAAGTCATTCAAGCATTTCCGCGGTGTCTTGTGTGAAATGAACTTGCATCGAAGATTACCAACGTGTGGGAAACCGGTTCCGTCAACCTAGCTCGACAACAGGTCGTCCTGGAACTCATTTGGTTGAATACGCGGTGACACACAATCATCGTTTGTATTTTGACTCATACGGGCTTGCATCACCAATTGAAGTTGGTGACTATTCAACCCCGAGGTGGACAAAATCGTCTACCGCTGTTTTATTACATTCTGCATTATTAAACTTGGCTGGACAGGCCAATATGTAGATATCTTGTTGCTAAAGCGCTGTGTGCACTTGATCATTCTGTTTCTTTGATATTTTTATGCAGCGGAGCTAGTGCATCCCTAAATTTGCGATGTTGACATCAGTTTCCTTGAATAGCATACCCTAAAGCATAAACAAATACCAAACAGAGTCATGTGGGCATGCGTTATAGGCCTACCTAGCCCATGAACTATATGGACCGCCCGGTACGTAGCTGTATATCTGTTACTCTCTGTTAAATCGCTTCCTCTAGGACAAGGATAGATGCTCTTACAGTATAATCTTACAAATATTCCATGGTGCTGAAGAGCCTTGTGGTAATCTTTCGACCGGTCAGCAACTACAAAAAAGGTGTATGGACATCAGCTTCCCTTCGACACATGCACCTTTCTTGAGATGACTGACAGGTCCATAAACTAACATGGAGCCCTCAGCAGCATACAATATATATTAAATATGTAAAAGTACTGGCACTTGAGACCAACATCATGTGCTAGCTGCTTTATTGCCCTCCATCAAAAATAATCTTTTGTGAATGAATTCTTCTGAGGACATTCTGCTCCCATTCTACAATTTCAACAAGAGGTTTTCTCTTGTTAAAGACCAGTTGATATATTGATGTGCTTAGAAAATGATTAATCTGTGGATACCTTTCTCGTAGATTTCAATATAGCCCAGCTGTTTTCTTTGTGTTACCTACACTTCGAACTCATATCAACGTTGTCTCTAAAGACATCTATTTTCCATACAGATTCCTTCGAGTATTCTACCAAACAGCTCACCTTTTCCGATAGTAAATCCAATAAATCGTTGCTACAAGTTTATTCCCCTGATCTAACTGAAGGCTTTAAATGGTTCTCATCAGAATAGATAAGCGCGGTCTTATGGAATATACTTCCAATTTAGCTGTACTGAATGTAAAGCTGAGAGAAACTTGTTTATTATGAAAAGGAAAGGAAAATAACAGAGACTATGTAAAATGTTAGCAAAACCCAAATAATTTATTGGCGAAAATGGAGGGTAGGTAGTTTTTAGCTCCACAAATAGACTTGAATTCTTATTTTTGTCAAATATTCATTAGCCTGAAGATAATCATTTCATAATCTAAGTTAATGATGTTAATGTTATGTTCATTCTATATTAAATCTACCTAGCGTCTTCGAGACATGTTAATACCATATTTATCTGTCCAAGGTTTGTTTTCATGATTCATGTCACGTTAATACCATAACATATCTGATCAGCGTCTTCTTGACACATACAATATTTTCAAGTTACAATGGCAGCCGTGCACCTAAGTCATTAATTGTGCTTGGTAAAAAAAATTTCATAATTAGTCAATGTTTATAAGTAGAAATGTTTATTTAAATTTGTATGATGTCCAAGAAAGTTATAAGTCTGATTTCGTAAGTTATTAAAAAAAATCTGTTGATTTACCCAACCGTTCAGATAAAATATTCTCAATCTTATTTGGCCCCACACGTTCAGTCTTCCGGCTCTACCTTGAAACACAGTTTTCTTTCTTGGTTTTACAGGCAAGGTAAAGAAAAGCATTATCTATAAATAAATTAAACTAAAACCTTTCTCCACGCTGAACAGGATCTGTTTTCTTCTATTGTCTCTTTAACTAGCACTCCGTCACTGCCACCAGTCTGTCTCAGCTACAGCTCCCAGATGTGTAAAGAGTGACATCCACGGAATATGTTGTGATAAAGCCGATTGATTATTTGCCGTTTTGACCATGAAATCTCCGTCTTGTAATAGTATATATATACTTTTCCATTTTGATTTCCTGCTAGTTTAATTCCTGCTACAAAAACTGTTCGGAAGTTTATGCAGCTGATTCTCAATACAGTTCTAAGTTTAGCATACTGTTTGCTTCATGTAAATAAAGATCAAAGTCACAATCTCTATCCATCCATATTAACAACATTAAATTTAACAACCTCAAGAAATTTAGCTTAGTGTTTAAAACTTTACTTCTGCCTATTTATCGACATTTCTTAGGCATGTTCTTGATTTCAGTAAACATATTCTTGAATTTATTCCGTAATATATCTTGTCTGAGCTGCAAAATTTTGGCTCCATGCTGCGTGTCGTTCAGCATGTTTTCTTTGTTGCGTGAAACATTCACAAGCTATCCCCAACTTCAGCGTGCAAAGGCTTTGAAAAGATCCCTGCATTAACTTCCACTGAAACCATAGTGGTTTGAATATCTTTCTGACAGTTTGTATCCTTTTACAAAGAGACTTATTTCCACCTAAATACACTATATTAGCTATACATAAGAACTTAACTTAGATTAGATTATATTAGCTACAGGTAGGAGCTTAAGTTAAATACACTGTATTAGCTACAGGTAAGAACGTAAGTATAATACATTATCTTGACTACAGGTAAGAACGTAACTTAAATACGCTATATCAGCTACACGTAAGAACGTTATTAAAATAGTTCTTCTAATTCAGAAACACAAGACTTTTGCTTGATCAGCAGTTCCACCAGTTTTCTAATAGAACTTATTGACTTACTTTTCATCGTCAACTACGTTCAGTTGTAAATACAACGATTGCCATACATTAATGACCAAGAAAAATATATTTCTTACCATTGTACTCAGAAATAAGAGTTTGAAGCTAGAGTATGGTATTGCAACTCACATTTTACGTCAATCCGTTATTGGTATTTGGATCTCAAAAGATGAAGCCTGTTACCAACTGACTTACCAAGATTATTTAAATTGGTCTTACCAGTAGTAGGGAATTACCGCCGGTGTACACCGCTATTTCGAAATGTGGTCAAACAAAGGTCACGCACTCTAGTCACGCGTTCTGATCTTTAGGACGGAGTGAGGTAAACCAAAGGTTATGCCAGGTAAACTGCCAAGGAAGTAAGCGGCCATTTTGATGGATTTGACGGAAGATTGGGTTTCACTAGTGAAGCAAAAATACTGTAAGTCTACTGCCGTTGTATGGTTGAATGAATCCTAGATATTTATGTCAATTAAGTTTATTCGCAGGTACAAGGGTGTTGCTATAGGGAATGTGGGTTATGATAAAAAATATCAATACTCCGTATGAAATAGTATTACTATCAGAAGACATAGCCCAAGCGCAAATCGACATGTTTAGTTGTACTGTTAAAGATAGTGTTGATGGTATTAGTGAACTACACTGCCTACCAGAAAGGAGAAAAATTTCTTGTTACTGAAGGAGAAGCATTCATCAGTTGTAAAACGATAGAAAATGAAATTATTATTATGATTCTAGAGGGGAGGAAGTCTATAAAGCTACCATTTGACATATTGGAGACAGTATGTAACTTGAATGTGAGTATACAGCTCGTTAAATCATTTTAGAGGGAAATTTAGACTCTTGAAATATGGATTTAGAAGTTGATTGTGTTGATACTAATATGCACCATTACGAGATATTTCCAGTTCACGCGAGATGTTATGATATTTAGTGAAGATAGACTTGTTAGTTTTATGAACTGGCCTAAACAAATAACACATGACAAGTATTCCTTTTCAAAGGCTGGGTTTTACTATGCATGACAAGGTGATTGTACTACATGTTTTGCCTGAGGAATAAAGTTTCGTGATCTGGAAAAATCTGATGAACCATGGACAGAACATAGACGATGGTCGCCCGATTGTGTTTACTTGAAATGACTGGTTATGGAGAACTGAAGAGCTATGATACACCAGACGAGACGATGACATAACACATGTCAGAGCAGCTCAAGACAAGTTCTATACCGAGCTTTAAATTTCATTGCGGAAAATATCTCTAATGAAATTTAAGGGCGGACAAACCCGGGACATCCTAAGAACGTCGGGACACTGAAGCCCCAGTCACAAGAATTACCCTATAATTCACTACAGTGGAGAAACCATAGTAAGGCGCACCTACACAATGAAGGAGCCATTGGAGGGCGTACCTATGCAGTAAAGAAGCCATTGGAGGTCGTATATAATCAGTGTAAATAATTCAGTGCGGAAGTACCAGTAAACATAAAGTGCTCTTAAGAACTTTAAGAATAGACAATACTTCAGAACGGTTTAGCTGCAGTTGTTTTGTTTTTTTCTGTTGTACAATGTAATTTTTTTTATTCATCATAATCATATAATTAAATCATCTTAATTTTTGGTGCGTGTTGTCTCTATATTCTCCATAAGTGGCCATTCCAACCATCCATTCGTCCGTTCTGTGACACCTGTCAAACCCATATATATTGCGGCACTTGTATAAAATTAAAGATACCCAACTACTAAAAGAAGCTTAATATGTGCAGTAAGCAGCCATTATCAAGACTCTATGGTTTTAGAATAGGTAATAAAAAAAGAGTGGGAAGCAACAAGCTTTGTAAAATTCAACAAATAATTTATTAGGTATCTTCTGATTGGGTTTTCCTACCATCTGACAAGTATGACAGGATTTACAACAAACATCACTTTAGTTTTTGGTCAATATAAATGATTAAAGATATTGTGATAGGTCTTACTGTTCCCTAAATGACCAGCCAAAAAAGTTTAATGGGCTAGAATAAGAATTTCCTGTCTATACGACTTTGGAACTACAATTTAATATCTCAATAACCATTTGTCACCAGGAGGTACCTCAGGTGGTTTCCATTTTCTCAAAAGGACCCCATTTTTAAGAAAATAATAAACCGGTACTTCTGTGGATTCAACTTCACTAATAGCCTTCTGAAACCAACAGGAGATCTCAGGATCTTTCTCCTGTTCGACGACAAGTGACTGTCATTTGTCACACTGAGTCGAATAAGGAGAATGGGTAGTCAAAAGTGGATCATTATGATCAATAACTTTTGATTGATCCAAACGAGAAGGAAAAGTTATCTCATCAAATACCTGACCAATACATGTGTCAGCTAAATGAATTTTCCTAATCAGCATCATTATCAAGACCTTTCTTTGTCATAGCTCTAGTAGCTGCAAAAGCTGGGCATAAATCAGGAATTTCTTTTTCATTAAGATCGACTTTCTGATCCAAAGTGGGGTAAACACAATCTTATATCCAGCTATTGCCTAGTAATAAATGAATATGCTCGATGGGTAAAGTCGCTTGTAACGGATCCTGAGACTGTCTGATGACAAATTTACACAACGGATTGGAACATTACCAAAGCCGCACTCTACTCACTGAATACGAACGCTCTCATTAGAAGCTGACTTCTCAGAAAAATTAAAAATACTTGATAACGAAAGAGTCTGATAAGATCCTGTGTCATTTAAAAGTTTATTAGGGATAGGAGTGACAGAATCATTCATGAGCAATATAGAACCGTTCGACATGAATTTTTCATAATTCTCCTTAATTAAATCAGACTAGGATTTGTTTGACCCAACAAATGTATTGTTTTCAATACATGACCATGACTTTGAGAATCTTGATTCCTAAAAGATTTGCCGGATTAAGACTCTTAACTGCTCCTATTAGACTGAACTAACCTTTTACCAGAAGACTGCTGAGTGGAAGACTTACTGACGAAAGAAACTTTACAAGCAAAGGAATACTCTTCAGCTGTACCAGCAGCATTTTCTTAAATTTCGACCTTGTGCCCATCAAGGAAAATCTTAACGTCACTATGGACGCAATTCTTAACTCTTCAACTAATATGAGTTGTCTGATATTTTCGTAATCCTGACCAGCTTTCTTGGCTAAGCATCGCATTATTATTAATTGCTTTTTTTTTCTCTTGCAAATTTGACATGGGTTCGTCTAGTTTCTTTTTTATAGTTCATGCACATCAAAATTTTGTCGATAAGCCTCCGGTACCAACTCATAACCCTTGAAGATACTTTCTTAACCAGATCATAATCAGCACTTTGCTGTACTGACAGGGAAGTGTAGATGTCACGAGTTCTACCAAAGGAGAGTCCAATGCTCTCTTTGCAATTTAAAATTTTCAGCAGATTTTTTTCAAAATGAGGAAAATATTTATATACTTTTTCTTTAAGAGGGGGTACTAAACTTATTAATAACAAAACTTGAATTTGTATGTAAAGTGGGCACATGCATTTCCTTTAATCTAAATTTAAATTCAATTTCTTCCTTTTCTGTTTCTCTCTGCGTCTGTATTTCCCTCTTCTCGTTTTCTTTTTGCATTTGCATTAGTCTGTCTTCTCTTTATCTTCTCGCTCTATGTCTCTTTCTGCAACTCCATTCTCCTCTCTCTTTCCTCTTTATTTAATTGCTTTTGTCTTTCGCCTTTCTGAAGCTCAAGCTTTCTTGTACTTCAATTTAAATTCCATAACTTTTAAATTAAAGCCAGATGGAAACTCACTAACGAAATCAAAAGAAGTTTTATCCAACTAATTCTTTTCTACCATTTATTGGACCAAAATATTTTTTATTTCTTGCTTTGTTTAAGAAGCCCTTGCCTCAGAAAGATGATATTTTCTGGTACTCTAGAGCAGTTCATCCTTTTTCAAGGAGTCTACCCGTTCCTGCGTAAGATTTTAAATTAATTTCTCAGCTTTAGATGATATTGTAAATGTTTGCTGGTCGCATTCAACAATTATGTGAAATAATACCTGGGATTTAGAAAATTTCAAAAGCAAAGTGAATTTAAATATCTAAAACAAAGTTTTCTGAAATATTTTAGAGAAATTGGTATCCCAAGGAATAACCTGCAATTTTCTATTACGACTTTATGTTTTTAAAATAAGTAATAGAAAAGAGTGAGAAGCAACAAGGTTTATAAAATTCAACAAATAATATATTTCCTCAGAATACAAAGTGAAAAATGTAAAAAGAACTTCCAGTGTTGTGAATTATCCTAGAATTTCTATGACAAGTTCTAATATTCAAAGTTCAGAATAAACATTTGTGATATTCCAAAATAGATAATTCAACTCTGGAAGTGATGATGTGCCTGTGGTGGCCCGTGTCGTGGTGATGTGCCAACGGTCTTTGTTGGATCACAAAAATACAATCCAAGAATATATCCTTATTTGAAATTTCACTGTAAATCCAAGTCTCTATTTCCACGAATGTTATTTTTGAGCACTTTATATTTCCAAAGAAGAATAGCTTGAATTAAACAATTTGAATAAATAGATTCGAGCCCAAATGAAACAACAATAATACAATTGATTTTGTTCAGATTTTACAACACAAATAAATAAATTCTAGAAAAACAAGATTGTTGTTTACAAAACTAAAATCAACGATTCGGGACAGGTAGAAAATGAACTTAATTTTGGACAAAGTTAAGTCCAAAATACAATTATCCATAGCATATAATGAATAAGAAAACTAACAAACAATGCAAATTAAATATACATAACAACAGTCAAAACAACTTACATAGGCCCCAAGTCAAAGCATAACTATATGAAGCAGTCCATATAATAACTTCTATTGTTTGCATCAATGAAAGCCGTGAAATAAATTGAAAACTACTGTGACAAATTGTCATTGTTTCAAGATACCCTTCATTTTGTATTTTTCTTTTTATCCATTATGTGCTTTTTGATTTTCATTCTATCCATTTTGCACCTCTTTATATTTAGTAGAGGCCAAATACATGTCAGAGAGATGAACCCAAGTCAAGGTCCCGCAGAGCGCTCATTAGCATGGCCGTAGAGAGCGATCAACGGGCCCTGGGGTAAGAAACACTCGGGCCTCTCCTAGTTCTTGTTCAAACAAAATTTTTCTTTTATAAAATTAAAAAGTGTTGTTAGCCCCGGGTCCCCATATGGGCCTAGGCCCCGTGGATATATCCTCATTATACTAGTGCTTTGGACAATAAATAATGAGGGTGACCACTCTGATCTGTCCCCTTTTCTTTACAGGTACGGATGGTGCTGTGTTTCTGTAAATTACTCTTCAGTATAAATATAAACTGATAAATTGGTAGGATTGGTATTTTTTTGTTCCAAAATGTTTTTGTAGAGTGCTTTAATATGAAATTCTAGTGTCAACTTGACATCCAAGTGGTCTCTGCAACATCATGGTGTACAAGAGTGATGCCGTCAATGCATGGTTTGCTACCATTACAATTAAGACCAGTCATGAATGGAAATTTATGTAGATACAGCTTGAACTCTAGTGGCATTACCTGATGAATAAGACATGGGTATTATTGTCATTCCCTAATGTAGCAGGAATCGTGGTCACGTGACAAGTACATCTACTTGCCTTGAACCAAGTGTCTACTGCTATAAGTGACTAGCTCTGCTTCCTAGCCCTTTGTTGGTATTTCACTGGCTACATCCTGTGCAGTAACTACATGAGGTGTACATGCCTCACATCAATTTCAAGAACAACACAAAACGGAAAGACGAAATTTACAAATATATCGATATCTTTAATTATTGCACAATAATAGCTCAAAAAGTCACACCATAGCCTTAAGTTAAGAAATTTGCCATGGGCAAATTTACGAAACTGTCCCCTGCCATCTGACCTTAGAACTAACTAACTAACTAACTTTGTATTCCTGGCGTGCGTACATATTGTACATGTGCCAGTAGTTAATGACCGCATAGCGGCCTGCTAAATATCCCGGGGGAAGGAATCAGAGCCTCATCCCCCAGGCTTTAATATCCTCAAAGAGGATTGCTAAATTGGCCCATGATGTTTCATTAAAACTAGCTGGCGAATCGACTGAGTATTGGTGCAGCCAAATAACGCCAGCTTGCGGCCTTAGCTTGATAGGGAATAGACCCAACACACACTCAAGCTTATTTAAAGTTACAGTACATTACCACCAGGTGTCAACTAAGCAGTGAGAGACGTCCGTCGCCATTGGTTGGCGACTATGACGTCTCATTCGGGTAGCTGGTGTGTGGACGGGTGGAAATCGTTCCACATTCCGTCCATGTACGGGGGTTCGAGTCTGAAAAAGGCGGGAAAGGTCTCGGCAAACTGGCGCGGAGGCTATGGATTTCGTTCCAGCCATGAGACGCCAGTCCGTACTTATTTCAAATTCAGTCCAGCTGTACTAATGGACAAAACCTAATGCCAATATTGTGTAAGCCACCTATGCAATTAACCAAATAAAGTGAGTCTATGAATTTCGTATTTAATTTTATTCAAAGTTGGAATTTAGTATACAAAGTGTACATAAAAATTTCTAAAAAATATACCAATCAGTCGAGTCTAAATGACTCATATAAATTTTGTATCACGCTTGATTTTAAACAAGATAAATATTTTTGATGGGGGAACCAAAGGGTCAAATTCGGTATTAATAGAGTTGTTATCGAAAAGGTTTTCAAGCCAAAATGAAAACCTAATGGCAAAATTGAACTCCACTCTTAGCCCTTAAAAGGGCTGATATGGGTTGATATGTAGGCTTCCAAATAGCCTGGAAGTTTCCAGTCTCTCCTAGTATGGATTGCAGTGGCTCTTGGGTTGACCATGTCCGCAACACACCACTTCAGATATTCTTCTCAGACTCCCAATGATTCTGTTGGTATTTCGTGTTTTATGGAAAGACTTAAAGGCATACCAAAAACCAGTTTCACAGAGCTACTGGCATGTATATCGCCAAATGATCTGATGGATTTACAGTCTTTCTTCAATTTCTCTTTAGATGGTTAAGGTAGGAACGATCAAGTTCGTGGTGCCTCATATTCCAGACTGTTAGGTGGTCTTCGATGAATTTTGTCGCTGCCAACTTGTCCGACAGTAGGTGGTCCATTCTCATATCGGTAATTTCTTTATCTGTGGCGTATGTCAATTTCACAGGCTTGGCGGTTTCTCCATCCAGTTTCTTTCCTTCCTGATATAATTCCGTAGTCTCCCGTTGAACAGTTCCCAGGTGCTCGGGTGTATATGGAGTTGATGGAGGGTTGGCCGCTTTCTTCCGGGCCACAGTAGGTTGTGGTGGTGTTGAGGGTGATGCTACTTGTTGTGGAGGTGGGGGAGGTGGAGTAGATAGTTCTTTTTCCTCACCTCTTTACTCTTCTCTGACGTTTTATGTTGTATTGCCTGGCTGGAGCTTGATGTATTTGGCTTGGTCGGCTGTTTAGGCTGGGTAGGTCGGGTTCTCTCTGGTAACTTTCGTCCACGATGAGGCCGTCTACTGGGATATGTCCTTGCTTGATATCGTGATTCATTTCTCCGATATCTGTTATCATCATGTCCACGGCGCCTAATTCTATCCTGTCTGTTACCTTCTTCCTCGTTCGTAGTTTCTTTCTCCCATATTAATAGTAGAGTAGTGCGCTTTTCCTGCGCTCAAATACTCCACCCTGTGGCCATTTTAAGGCCCAGGCTTCTCAATGCATTTCGTGCAAGAGCGGGAATAAGATCCATCGCTAGTCCTGTTTGCTCGTTATGTGCTTCTCCTGCTGCGTTCACTGCGACTAATAACGCAGGATTTTGCTGACCTTAGAATTGATGGGCGTACTTAAGACAGCTCTGGCGTTCCATAACAGTAGCTTATTTAGCTGCTATGATGCAGAGTGGAGTTAGCAATTCTGACTTTTCCACTTTTACCTACAGGTCCCACTCATAGAACCCGGTAACACAATATTTCATGGCATGAACTTGAAGGGGATGCGATTTCATTGGATCTCACTGTATCAGAGTGTTTTGTATGCAATAAATACAATAGGTTCGATTCGGTAAATAACCCATTACGTGACCAAGCCACAAGAATTTGAGAACAATAGTGCAGAGCAGATGCAGCACCCTGTTGACAGCACACCATCAACACTCTTATTGTATAGACCATATATTTCGCATCCCAAGTTGCGAACTACATAAGCACAGATATACCGCTGTATAATGTGCTTGTTAAGAAGAGTCTATGCTGTTTATCTTGAATTATAAGTAAAAAAAATCGTAGGTTTTGTGTGGCACGCGAAGGGCAACCAAAAATCTCTATTTTAACAGTGTTACTCTCTTACTTGTGGCACGAGCTCGTTCATTTTGTAATTAATCCGGAAAAAAGTGGCACGCTATGTAAAATAGGTTGCCGACCACTGAGATAGACACTTTACTGTATAAATTTTAAAAAAACTAAAGGCAAGTGTCCTCTTTTTGATGTTAAAATGAATGTTTCCTGCTAACAATTGCTACTCTTTGTCATGTACTATGATTCAATCAAAATCTTGGGGGAACCTTTCAATGACGCCAGTGGTCATTGTGGGAAGAGAGGCAAAAGAGATTTGTATCTTTAATTTTACTTGATCTGGAAAATTAAAGTTTAATACGTTCACTTAGGTATTAAATAATTAGTATACTCGTTCACATCTCTTCCTGTTTTGAAATATTTGTGTATGTAAAATAATATAATGAAATCTGTCTAACCATCTCTCGTTCTTTCTTTCTTTATATACCCTCAAATCGAACTTCCTCTACTGTCCTAGATTTGATCTTATTTCCGACTCATGCAAGAATTTGTGTTAGTCTATCGGAGATTGAATGTTCCAACAGATCCTCAATTTCTTGCACCCACACCCTAAACCACCTAACTCCATCCTTTACCGTAAAAAGTATTTGAAATATTTTTTTTAAATCAACGATGAGCAAAATGAAGTTCAAAGGTCAAGTTTTTACACCGACTGGTTGGACTAGAAAGAGTTGGTAGCATATGTTAGACATGAACTATGACCAGTTAAGTAGGTGGAGCTTAGCTATCTATCCGTGTCAAGCAAGATGGAAGAAACCTAATGCCTATATGCCAGTCTTGATGTGCACATTGCTAAAGGTTAACTCGATTTTGTGTTAAGCTATTCGATATTGATAGGTGATCAAACAGGTGTCAAGCTTCGTTTTTAGAATCAGTGTATCGTGTAGTTACATAAAGCAATAGGCCTATCAGATCCCGGAAAAGGAGCTTATTTCTACCATTGCAGTTGCGTGCCACGTCTGATCTCTCATCGTATGGTTTGATGAAAGTATAGAGTGTTTCCTTTTCTACCTTTATTTGTAATCAATGTATCGGATCTGCCCAAAAAGGAAATCGTCTAAAGTGCTTCACTTAAAAGTTTAACAAAATTATTTATTTTACTTGTTACTGGATCATTTTGTACCCAACATGAATATGCAACTTGTAATCGCAAGGGGAGGCTCACCAGTTTGGTGCCGTTGTAATAAGAGACTCGCTGTGACGCTAGATGTTATTAAAAGTGTTAAAACATTGATCTTCTTGTTTAAATGTTACTTGGATTGAATAATGTTGAATATCAGGACCCCCGACGTGCTATATACACAGGATCTGCAATTTCCCATACACTATCGTCGAAGTCAATGTAAACAAAGATTATGGTGCAATTTATTTTACCCACAACTCCCTGTCCGTGGTTAGAAAGGTATTAACAGTGGGAGGGATCAAATGATGTCTTTTTTCTCGGGAATGCAGGTGTGAACGAAAGAAAATTAAATGGTCTGGTCAGTAAGATTTCTTGAAATCGTAATAAAAAAGAAAATTAGTTATTAATTGACATTACATAAATGTTATAACTATTATATATGTATAAGCTTTTTTGTATACTTACTTATTACTTTTACTTGCTTACTTATTTAACTGTTGTTTAAGTATGTACGTAAGTATATGTCTATTTAACTACATATACATACATATCACATGACTACTGTAAAACAGTATTTACATATGCAGTTGGCTATTATGGGTGATAAAATAGAACGGGGGAGTTCGCGAGCCCAATTGATTGAGTGAAAAATACAACAATACAAACACTATTATGAATTTGTTATATATATCACCATTTATAAAATAGTAAACTATATAAATTGCTTTTCACACAATAAACGTAAATGCAAATATGTTTGAAAAGAAATTTCATTTTAATTATGTTATGACTGAATCACCCATAAATATATATAGAACATCACAAATGGGTAATGATTTAATATTGAATTTTTGAAACGAGTTGAAATAATGGCCAGCTTTTGCGGATCTTGGTGAGCAATAGCTGGACGTTATTTGATGAGTTTCATAAATTTAATATTAAATCATTACCCATTTGAGATTCGTTTTATCACATAGTTTTTATTTCAGTGGAAATTATTTATATAGAAAGAAGAACGAATAATTTCGTTCATTCTGAAATACGATGCACCTTGCATTTGTTGTGCGTGCAAAATAGTCCCAAAGTTGAAACAGTATTAACATTTAAAGGTAGACTATACTTTTCGTACAAACTATAAGTCAAAGAACAAGCGGTCTTCCAAATAAACAGAACATTTTACACAGACAAAAATTATTTTTCAACACAGAATGTCCAATGCGCGTGATGTCGCATTGTTTGATGCAGTACCAGTTAGAATTCAGGAAACGATCCATGTTTACGTAACCGAACATGTCACTTCACAATTAAACATTACATTGTTGCAATATTCATGTGAAAGAAGGTTTACTGGATGCAGACAGTCCCATATTTACTGTAATGCATTTGTGACCGGATATTTGCAGTACTTGACTTGGAACAGCAGACTACAGAATATGAAAACAAATTTCATTTTGAGTCGGAATTGCATCACATAAATATGCAGCGGTTGGATAAACTTCTGTCAATATGGAGACCGGTTTATGCCCACATTCTTCTGTGAACAGATGTGAGTTTATTTACTTCTGTAAGTTAACATTTAAACAGCGCTTGTATATGGTGGATTCCATGCTACAGGTTTACCTCCCCCCCCCCCACCTCCAACACCGTCCTACACACCAGCTATGAACTGAGCAATACCCTTAGTTTTACTTCTTCTTGTTGTTGTTGTTGTTGTTGTTGGTCTTGTCTTGTAGTTTTAGCTATTTTTCATGTTATGATATGTTATACATAACATAACAATCAGTAAAGAGAATACTGCATACTAATTTCATGGGCTTATTTGGACCAATCAGAATCACATAAAGTGATATGTTCACATGTTATAATATCAAAAATATGAAACTGCAATATGAAACTGCAAACACTGGAGGCAAAGGGTACCGACCATGTGATAAAGTATGTTATTATATGCTCATTTTTGTCTCTGTTAACTTTACATTGTCAGAATCGTGCAATATTTTACGATATTGCACACCTTCGTATTGCACTCACGTGCACAACACGTGTGCCTAGTAGTGTATTAGGAACTAATTTGTAAACAAATCGTGCACTCGTGTAGTAGGCGCTTTACGTTTTGGTTGATTAAATTTGTTTCTGAATGAACTAAAGCAGATGTTTCGTGGACTGCCACATACCAGCTGCTTTGCCACATTCCGCATTAACTTTCTTGATACAATGTTTTAGATTTAGGCTAGCGACAGACACCAGAGAGGTCATAAAATTGCTAGGTCCCTATAAATAACATTCAAGTGACAAGGCATTAACTGTCTTCTTTAGCTGGTAATAAGAATGGCAAAAATATACTTACAGTTTTACATCCTGAATTTCCTCAAAATGGATTTTCTTAGCTCTGCAAGTCCGAATTACATGAGCCATGTCATGGGTTCTAAAGTTTGATTACACATTTCGAAATTGTACTGTAATTTAGACTATATTCCATGTGCAATTACATCCTCCTTACTGCACTCAAAATGAAATAAACGTCATATTCCATAGCGTCTTTTGATAATTACAATTGAAAGACTTCATATTTTCCCCACATTATGACTCCAAACATTCAATGACAGAACAGAAACACACTTGAAGATGTCAACATGCTGCTCCCTCGCTGCTGAAATCAGATGTAGTTCATGAAGAATTGACACAGATAAATCCAGTCATTATCACGAAATTTAGCAGAATCGACAAAAATACCAAAATCTATTCATTCCAGACTGAATGGAAAAGTTGCTGCAGTGCGCATTTATTCACAGTATGAGTATAAATGTCAATTTTAAGTAGACCAAAACGACATTTGTCTAGCACGCGACTAAGTTCAAATTTATCTGGGCGGAGTTATGTGCGCATTAATAATGTTGTTGTTGTGTAATAATGAATCTGCGCATGCGTATTTAGTTTGGAATACATCATAAATTCAGTTACTTTGATTCTTGTAATATATTTTTGTTTATATAATTAAGCCTTAGGTAGAATAAGCAAATGAGTATATAATAGAAAGTTCACTGCATTTGTATGGGAAAATATGAATTCGTTTTGTTGGATGTGCAGTATATCCATCTGAAAAACTCGTTCATATTTTCCCATACAAATGCTGTAACCTATAAATATGACATGATTTTACGAGTTGTCTCATAATAGATCTACTGTGACGTCATGGTACACAGCAACAAAATTTATTGGATCATGCGTTGATTAGGTTCCGTTCTACAGTATTACGTACTTCTGAAATAGGGACACGTATAAGTGAAGTTGTTTGCTTTTGCAACATTCACAATCGAGTGAATATTGGTATACCTCTATGCTACTTTCATGTTACGTTACTGAAATATCTTTAAATCATTTTACTATCGAAATAATATACTTTCTAAAATTATACAGTTGATCAAAATGGCTTGCTCCCATGTACATGAAAAAATGAGCCTAAACTGTCCAAAGAAATGTCAGCCACATTACATTAAAGCAGCATAGAGGTATGACAACATTCTCTCTATTGTACATGTTTCAAATGCAAACAACTTCACCTTACATACGTCACTCTCTTAAGAGTACACAGTAACTGGTGAGCGCCCCATTATCTTAAGCAAGGGAGGTAACCCACTGAGATGAGTATGTGGATGATCCTGTAAAGCTTGGGTGCTGCTAAAATTCCAATCTTTTGTAATTTGCATCGATTTTTTGTAAAGAAAAGAATTTCCAAGTTTTCCCTTACTGGTAATCCTAGCTATTTTTTTTTTTAACAATCATTGTATATCTCAGATATGTTTTACAAAAATTAATTTCCTTTATTTTGGTATCTGATTGATGGTTGCAATTTGTGTTGGAGAACATAACGTTTTGTTTTTTTTTTAATTCAGATGTGTTCCTATCGAAAGACCGCACACTTCTCATTGTTATATTTACTTCCTGGACTTCAAAGTTAAATTGCAAAGAAAAATTTAAACTTTTTTCGATTTTTATATATTTTATCATTCGTTTAGTGCCTTTACAGATGCTGGTATTGCCCAGCAAAATTCATTTACCCGACATGCTGCTAAAGGTAGTGTACTTTAGACTAGTTTAAGCTTTATGTTAAAACATACTGATTGAGGCATCTGCTTGAAAACACTTGACAGCTCTCTGTGCCTTTTGCCAGGGCAGGGATACACACACCAACCTATCAGCTAGATATACTATATAAATGCATATGACAAACAATCATTACCTTTCCAAAAGTTTAAAGGTTTCGCTATGTTTAATTCATTATTTGGTTTGCAAAGAAAGAAACGTTACATAGAAAAGAAAGTGGTAGGAGAAGTAAGTCACATAATATATTTACAACATAAATATTCTTGTTATTGTTGACCCAGCTTATGATTTTTCTTTTGTAACACTACTCATTGCTGTCAGGAGGAGACGTTGACCTACTTTTCATTCTCTAGTAAGCATATGTACATTTTTCTGACTAGCTGGATGCCCATGCTAGACCGGTTAGTACTATTGCAGGTTACCTCTCTACAAGTAAATGTGATTCAGCTAAGAGTCATGTAATATAAGACTTTTTGAAATTTCTTAATACAACTGTTACGTGTCTAGGCTCTTACAGAAAGTAACAAGAAAAGAGTGAAGACAACAAGCTTTGTAAAATTTAACAAATAATTTATTTCCCTAGAAAACCAAGGTAAAAATGAGAAAAAAACTTATGGTTTTACGAATCAAATCCAAAATTAATCCAAGAATTAAAAAATAGAAGTCCTATTATTTAAAAGTCCTAAATGAATCTGAGTTGGAGTCCCTATGAAATTCAAAATGGAGGACGATGACGTCTGTCGTAACCTTCAAAGTATAGATATGTCAACAGATCCTTGTTGAATCACAGAAAATAATATTCCAGTTTTGAATTCCGAATAAATTTCAGTGAATGTCTTTGTCCACGAATTTTGTAGGAGCACTTGTATTTCCAGGTAAAATAATCACTTGAAATTCAATAAAATCAAAATTCAACTCAAACTGGTCACAGCATATGTTTGGAGCCCGACTGGCTAATTCTTATCATTACATGAGTTATAAGACCAACTAAAACGCAAAAACAGATTCCCGGATGGGGGTCAAAAGTTCATCCTACTGGGAAAATCAAACGTTTGCAATAATAAGCACATGTTATTTGTCCACTTACTCCAGGTATGGCCTTGATTCCACTGAATAAATCTTACTTTTTGAAAGAATAAAAAAAAATTTGAAACAAAGTTGTTTACCAGAACTCTTACTGGTTCTGAATCAAGGTCAGAAACTAGATACAGTGTTCCCATTATTAGTTGTTTATCAAAATTAACAGTCAGGTCAAACAGAACTGAATTAAATTTCTGGACAATTTCAAATCCAGTAAATAAAGTTACATTACAATAACATGTAATGGAAATATAAAAAAAATTAAAACTTACAAACAAATAATTAAATTAAATATACATAACACTTCCCCTCATAAGAAAAATATTTATATACTAAAGCTTTCTTTTTACCATAGATTAATTATATATGAGGCTTTTTTTTAAAGAAAAGCATAAGAAGAACTCTGATGAATTATACAAAGTGTACATGAAATAATATTTCTTTACACGGGAAGGTGCATCTGGTATTAAATTGTTTTTTCCATTGATGTGCCTGATGTCAATATTATATTCCTGTAATAACAAACTCCACCTTCATAATTTCTGATATTTATTTTTCATCTTGCCGATGAAAGTAAGGGGGTTGTGATCACTAAACACAATAATCGGAAAAGGAGCTGAACTAATGAAAACTTCAAAATGTTGTAATGCCAATATCAAAGCCAAACATTCCTTCTCGATTGTAGAATAATTTCTTTGGTGCTTATGTAATATCTTAGAAAAATAGCACACTGGATGATCAACACCATTTTTATCTTCTTGAATCAATACTGCTCCAACCCCAACATGACTTGCATCAACAGACAGTTTAAATGATTGTCTGAAATTTGGAGCTGTAAGAACTGGTGCACTCTTAAGTATGGCTTTTAAGTAAACAAAAGCCTTCTGACATTTTTCAGTCCAATGAAACCTGGTTTTCTTGCTCAATACATTTATCAGGAGTTCAGCAATTATGGAACAATTGGAACAAATTTCCGATAGTATCCAGCCATACCTAAAAATCGCATCAGTTGCATTTTGCTAACAGGCACAGGGAATTCAGAGATAGCCTTGACCTTAGCATCTATAGGTTTAACTTGTCCATGTCCCACATTATGTCCTAGAAATGTTAGACAAGCACGGCAAAACTCACTTTTGGATAAATTAACTGCCAAACTTGCATCAGTGAGTCTGTCAAAGAATTTTTGAATTGTTGCTAAATGTTCTTTCCAGGTGTCGTTGTAGATGATGACATCATCAATGTAAGCATCACAATTATCTAGACCAGAGGTAATCATGTTCATTAAACTTTGAAAAGTACTTGGAGAACCCTTCATCCCAAAAGGCATCATTTTATATTGATAAAGTCCATCTGGAGTCACAAATGCTGACATTTCCTTTGCCCTTTCCGTCAGTGGAATTTGCCAAAATCCTTTCAGAATGTAAAATTTGGTGACATACTTAGCATTTCCAATTTTATCAATGCAGTCATCGATTCTTGGTAATGGAAATGAATCTGTTTTAGTCACACTGTTCACCTTTCTATAATTAGTGCACAAACGGAAAGTTTTATTTGGTTTCGGAACAAGTATACATGGTGAACTCCAATCATTTTTACTGGGCTCTATGAAATCATTCTCCAGCAAATACTGAATTTATTTTTTTCAAGTATTCCTGTTTGAGAGGGTTCATCCTGTATGGGTGTTGTTTTACAGGTTTGGAATTTACAATTTCAATGTCATGAAAAATATTGTTTGTTCTCGTAGGAACATCTGGAAATAAGTGCTCATATTCGAATAATAACTGTTTAAGTTCATTCCTTTCATGTTGTTGCGAACGTGAAAGTTTTTGGTCCAGATGATTCATAATTTCTGAATTTCGAAGATTTGTCACTCCAACATCAAGAGTATCCGATTGCATTCCTTCACTTATATCCTCACTGAGTGGCACAGGTACAACTAAATTAATTGCATGATTAACGTGGCTATCTCTCTGAATATACTGGTACTCCTTTGATTTATTTAGATCAGAGTACTATTATTATAATTTGACTCATTCATTTTCTTCTTTACTTTGTAAAGGCCGCAATATCTAATCTGATGATAATTTTGAAGAATGAGCAAGAGAGAAAGAATTCTATCACCAGACTCAAAAGTTCTCTCCATTGAAGTTCTGTCGAACCATAATTTCACTTTTGACTTGAATTGCTGGATGCCAAATTCAAGCATAATTAGCTGGAAAATTCCAGACATAAAATTTGACCCTTGCTCAGATTAGACAGATTTGGGAAGGCCAATTTGAGTAAAAAAAAAACTTTATCAAAGCCTTTACTATTGTTTTAGTTTTAATATTCCTCAAAGGAATTGCCTCTGGGAATCTTGTTGACGCAGACAATATGGTCAACAAGTATTGGTTACCTGACTTGGTCTTAGGTACGGGACCGACACAGTCTACCATTATTCTGCTAAATGGTTCATTAAATGCAGGAATAAGTTGCAGATGAGCCTTAGGTATCTTCTGATTGGGTTTTCCTACCATTTGACAAGTATGAAAAGATCAGCAGTATTTACAAACATCACTTTTTAATTTTTGGCCAATAGAAGTGATTCAAGATCTTGTGGTAAGTCTTATTAATCCCTAAATGACCAACCAAAGGAGTTTCATGGGCCAAACTAAGAATTTCGTGTCTGTACGATTTTGGAACTACAATTTGATAGTTCCCTTACCACTCGTAACCAGCAGGTACCTCGGTAGGTCTCCATTTTCTCATAAGAATTCCATTTTTAATGAAATTGCAGACAGGTGCTTCAGTGGCTTCAGTTTCACTAATGGCCCTCAGAAACAAACAGGAGATCTCAGGATCTTTATCCTGTTCGACGACAAGTGATTGTCGTTTGTCACCCTGATTAGAATAAAGAGAATGAGTATTTAAAAGAGGATCTCTGTGATCAATACCTTTTGATTGATCCAAACAAGGAGTGAAAGTGACCTCATCCAAAGTCTGACCAATTCATGTGTCAGCTAAAGGAATACTTTCCTGATCAACATCATTCTCAAGAGCTTTCTTTGCCATGGCTCTAGTAACTGCACAAGCTGGGTATAAATCAGGGAATTCTTTTTCAATTGGATCGACTATCTGATCCAAACAAGGCTTGTCAGTTACAAGTGGATTAAACCACAACCTTATCACCAGCTCTGTCGTTGCCTAGTAACAAATGAATGCCCTGAACGGGTAAAGAAGACACTATTTCGACTGCCACGGGTCCTGAGACTAAGTCTGATGACAAATTACAGAATGGAGAGGAACATTAAGAGAGTCACACTCTACTCCCTGAATTAGAACACTTTCATTTGAAGAAGACTTCTCAGAAAAAGACAAAGCACCTGATAATAAAAGACTCTGAGAAGCTCCTGTGTCCCTTAAAATTTTAATAGGGATGGGACTGGCCGAACCACCCAGGAGTGATATATAACCCTTCGACATGAATGGTTCATAATTCTCCATAATAAAATCAGACTGGGGTTTATTAGACCCAACAAATGTATTGCTTTCAATACATGACCGTGACCTTGACCTCTTAGAAATAAGAGCGTTTGGAATAGGTCTGTCTTGATTCTGATGCTTATTTTTCAATCTGCAGCAATCAGAAATAACGTGTCCTTTCTTCTTGCAATAGGTATACGTAGGAAGAGACAATGATTTTTGATCAAGCTCATCAGAAGCTTGATTTCTAAAATTTGTGCCAGATTGAGATTTAGAAGGGCTCGTAATAGGCTGAAATACCTTTTTACCAGAAGACTGCTGAGTGGAAGACTTGCCTACAAAAGAAACTTTATGAGCTAAGCAGTACTCGTCAGCAGCACGAGCAGCATTTTCCAAAGTTTTGACCTTATGCTCCTCAAGATAAGTCTTAATGTCACTATGGACACAGTTCTTGAACTCTTCAACTAATATGAGTTGTCTGATACTTTCGTAATCTTTATTAACCTTTCTAGAAGAGCACCATCTATCAAAATGTCGTGCTTTCTCCCATGCAAATTCCACATAGGTCTGGTTAGTTGATTTTCTAGAATTCGTAAAACCTTGTCGATAAGCCTCAGGGACTAACTCATAACCCTTCAAGATATAGTCCTTAACCACATCATAGCCAGCACTCCGCTCTAGTGACAGTGAAATGTAAGTATCACTAGCTTTTCCAGTAAGTACACATTGTAATAATAGAGTCCAATACTCTCTTGGCCACTTCAAACTTTCAGCAATGTTTTCAAAACGAGGAAAATATTTGTCTACTTCTTTTTCTCTTAAAGGGGGCACTAACCTAATATTCCTATTAACATCAAAACTTGAATTTGTATGTGAAGTGAGAACGTGCATTTCACTTGCCAGCTCCATTTCTTTTATTCTAAACTGATATTCCCTCTCTTCCTTCTCTCTTTGCATTTGCATTTGCATCTGTCTCTCTCTCCTCTTTCTGCGATTGTAACTGCATTTGTTTCTCTCTCTCCTCTTTCTCCAATTGCAACTGCATTTGTTTCTCTTCTTTCTGTAACTGCATTTGTTCTTTCTGTAACTTCAATTGTCTCTCTCTCTCTTTCTTCCTTATATAATTGCATTTGTTTCTCTTCTTTCTGTCTCTCTCTCCTCTTTCTCAAATGTAACTGCATTTGTTTCTCCTCTTTCTGAAGCTCAAGCTTTCTTAACTCTAATTTCATCTTGTATTTTAATTTTAATTCCTTTACGTTTATGTCAGAGACTGATACAGATTTACTGATTGAAACCAAAACACTCTTTTCCACCAAACACGGGACCAAAATGGTTTTTTTTTTATTTTTATTTCTTGCTTCGTTGAAGAAGCTTTTGCCTCAGAAAGATCATATTTTCTGGCAAGTTGAAGCAATTCATCTTTATTTTTCAAACAGTCCAACTGCTCCTGGGTAGGATTTGAATGAAAGATCTCCACTTTTGATGACATTGTAAAAAATGCCTGTTGATTTCACTAAAGATTTCTAAAATGTTAAATGATACTTGGGACTTAAAAAATTTCAAAAACTAGGGGAATTTAAATTTTAAAAAACAAAGTTTTCTGAAATATTTTAGCTAAAATTCATATATCCCAAGGACGAGCAACCCAGTTTTCTCGTTACGTGTCTAGACTCTTAGAAAAAGTAACAAGAAAAGAGTGAAGACAACGAGCTTTGTAAAATTTAACAAATAATTTATTTCCCTAGAAAACCAAGGTAAAAATGAGAAAAAGAACTTATGGTTTTACGAATCAAATCCAAAATTAATCCAAGAATTAAAAAATAGAAGTCCTATTATTTAAAAGTCCTAAATGAATCTGAGTTGGAGTCCCTATGAAATTCAAAATGGAGGACGATAACGTCTGTTGTAACCTTCAAAGTATAGATGTGTCAACAGTTCCTTGTTGAATCACAGAAAATAATATTCCAGTTTTGAATTCCGAATAAATTTCAGTGAATGTCTTTGTCCACGAATTTTGTAGGAGCACTTGTATTTCCAGGTAAAATAATCACTTGAAATTCAATAAAATCAAAATTCAACTCATACTGGTCACAACATATGTTTGGAGCCCGACTGGCTAATTCTTATCATTACATGAGTTATAAGACCAACTAAAACGCAAAACAGATTCCCGGATTGGGGTCAAAAGTTCATCCTACTGGGAAAACCAAACGTTTTTAACAATAAACACATGCTATTTCTCACGTACTCCAGGTATGGTCTTGATTCCACTAAATGAATCTTACTCTTAGAAAGAATAAAAAAAATTTGAAACAAAGTTGTTTCCCTAAACCCTTAGTGGTTCTGAATCAAGGTCAGAATCTAGATACAGTGTTCCCATTATTAGTTGTTTATCAAAATTAACAGTCAGGTGAAACAGAACTGAATTAAATTTCTGGACAATTTCAAATCCAGTAAATAAAGTTACATTACAATAACATGTAATGGAAATTAAAAAAATTAAAACTAAGAAACAAATAATTAAATTATATATATATATATATATATATATATATATATATATATATATATATATATATATATATATATATATATATATATATATATATATATATATATATATATATATATATATATATATATATATAACAAATTTATAGATTGAAATCACGAGGACGCATACATAATCATCCAAGCATTGAAATCCTATAGGTGTGTACAAAATTCACACGTGGCAATTTAATTCTGCACGAGTTAGCGATTCACACTTTCTTAGCGAATTGAAACTGAACCAATGCAAACCCTGCATGCACTTCTTACACTGATATGACAGAATAATTTTGAATTGTACTGGTGGGTCAGTTTTTCACTTCAGCCTTCAGGTACGCTTTCACGTGTGGAATTGCGACATTCACATTAAATGGCTGAAGTACCTTCCAGAAATTAATAAACTCCGCGCTTTGTCGCAGAGCAATTGGGTATACATTTAAATTCCACTTTATATGATTAAAATTATATTTCAGCTATGACAATTTTAATTTATATGTAATAGATTATCACAGACACCCCTGTGCCTAAACATAGACTTGACATAGAAATCACGTAATACTTCACTCATTGACGTTGGTAGCAATTGCCAGCTGTCCCTTGTTATCGGCATAATGACTTTGCATCAGACTGACAGATGGCGATAGGTTAGTTCTAATGAAGGAAAGAATACAGTAATTTAGGTTGCTGCATTTGTATGAGAAAATATAAACGAGTTATTTCGGAATAATGCTGTGAGATCTTAGGGAGTGAAGTATTGTTCCTAGAAAACGAGTTCATATTTTCCATACAACCTTTTTCTTATATGCTCATTTTGTCATTCTACCTAAAGCTTAATTATAAACAAATACACTACAAGAATTAACGTAATTGACTTCATGCTGTATTCCAAAATAAATACACAGCCGTAGATTCATTAATACACAATAACAATATTAATGCGCACAGAGCACCGCCTTGCAATTTTTGAACTTCGTTCGCGCTCTCGACATTAATTTAAAGAAGAATTGTCGTTTTGGTCTACTTAACACTGATATTTAGAGTCATATTGTTAATGAATGCGCATTGCAATAACTTTTCCAGTTGGTCTGGAGTGAATGGATTTTGGATCTTATTGTCGACTCTTCTCAATTCCGCTGATTATGGGCTGCATTTAGCTGTGTCAATTCCACATGAAGTACATATGATTTGAGCTGAGAGGGACGCGTCTTAATTCAGCTGCATGTGCGTTTCTGTTCTGCGATTGAAAGTTTGGAATCAAAATGTGGGGAAAATATGAAATCTTTCAGTTGAAATTATCAAAAATACGCTATGGAATATCACGTTCATTCATTTTGAGTGCAATAGGGAGAATGTTATTTCAGTTGGAAATGTGGTTGAAATTACAGTACAATTCCGCGGTGTGTATTCAAGTTTTAGAAGTCATGACATAACTCATTTAATTCGAATTTGCAGAACTAACATATGAAAGTACAGTTTCAGGAAATTGAAGATGCAAAAATGTAGGTATATTTTTTCTATTCTTATTATCAGCTGAAGAAGACATGTTTTTGTCTTGTCACTTGCATGCTATTTGTGGGGACCCCAGCTATGTTATGACCTGTATGGCGTCTTTCGTTAGCCTAAATCCGAAACGTTGTTTCCTAACTGTTAACTTCGAATATTGCAAAGCGGCTGCTTTGTAACAGTCCTTTAAGCCAGCAGAAATAAGAATTTTATGTCTTCGCTTATTGGCTTTGAGGCTCTTACTTTTCTACCAAAATCTTCAGTTGCATTTGCTCTCAAAGTTAGGATTTTGATTTGTAAAATGGTACGTTTCGGATAAGTATGTGACAGCCCTTGGCCTCAATATGATTTTCTATGCTATTGTTGTATACCCCAGAGCAATGGTCATAGTCTGAACCATTCCATTTACCAATAGTTACGAACATTTCTCCTAAATAACTGTTTCAATGATCAGAACGGTATTTTCAATTACTGCGTCTCTCACGTTTGTTGTGGACATTGCAAATATCACGTTCATTCTTGTGCTTGTTTGAAAGTTAGTTTTTGACTCAGTGAACCCGTCCAGATCGTTATCATCTGTGCTTTCAAATGGACGAAACAGCTTGTTTATTTCATTCACAAACAAATTTAATCAACCAAAACCTAAAGTCTACTACATGAGTGTACATGGTTTGTTTAAAAAGTAGTTCCTAATACACTATACTATTTTAGGCACACATGTCATGCACGTGAGTGCAATATCGAGACGTTCAGTATCGTAAAATATTGCACTATTCTGACAATATACTTTAAGGGAGACAAAAATTAGCATATAATAAAGTAAAGCATCTGCATTTGTATTGTTATCCTGTTTACAATGTCCCAATCCAAAGAGATCATTTCTCATTAAATAGCTTCAGCATATGTACCTGTGACCACTAAGTATAAAATACAGGTAATTGTCTCCTCTTCCAGACAACATGTGTATATTGTTATTTCATTTTGTTCTGTTTCTTTCGTGTATTTTAGTATTTTCAGCATTATGCAGACTTTGAAACGGAAGGGGTACCTGTAAGATATGAATCTTGTTTTAAAGATACTGTATGATTGAAAACAGGAAGTCCTGTTTTGGGTCGAGCTGCATAGTTTTCTGTTCATTTACATAATCAAGTTCAAGAATTCTAAACTATTTGGTCATTTCTCATCAAACAACGCTATAAGACCATCGAGTAGAATCTAGCACTGCAGTAGGGTTATAAGTATCTATCGATGAAGTAGATAGTATAGAATAAATTGAATATTACGAATGCATAAGGAGTTTAATCTTTTAAAAAGAGGTATTATGAATTATATGTTAGGAGCAGTTTCACCATGGAAAGTACTATGAGCAGCGCTTCGTCCTACAAATCAAACACAATCTATTATTTAAGACATTTCCCCAAACCATCCTTTTCTCACCCACCCCACCATGCTTGTCATATATCATAAATTAAAAAGTAAACATTTTATGTAGAATCACGATGTAACCAAGATTCTTCAGGCCAGTGATATGGGCGGCTGTGACCAGATAAAATTCTAGATTGTAAGAAAATTGTCTTTTAATTATGTTTCCATTACTATGTTGAGGTAAATGGAATCTCAAAGTACTACTTCTAACAACCAAAATTTAAATACTCTGTACTGCCCGGGTTGTACTGCTGTGTGTTCCTAAGCTGAATGCAACACGAGAAACAAGAAACTTTTGAAGAGTTTAGGAGAGAAGACAATTGATATTCACTTTTTGGGACTACCTATGGAAATACCACTTGCAGAATTAGTGGCTAAGATAGAGAGGAAATTCAGTGTCAAAACAGTTAAATCACAAATGGCAACCTTCTGGGGATTCCTTGAAGTCTTTACCGGAACAAGAATAATCACACTAACTGAACAAGACGCAAAAAGGATTCCTGCCCATTTCTACGTTTTTGGGTTTCCTTATAAAATCAAAGTATCGCGGATGCCAATACCATAGACCATGTTACAGATGCAACAATCTAGGACATTGGCAAGAGAATGCCCAAACCAAATAAACCTACAGAACAACCCTCCAAGCTCTTATGCGGGAGCAGTTACACAAAAGTGGACAAAAATACGGAACAACTCATGAAAGAAGTACCTGAGCCTTCAGAAGACAAATTTGAAAAAAACGGCAGATACAAATATCTCTCTTTTCATCTGGAAACCAACCAATAAGCCAAGAACAAAACTCACAAGAAAACGAGAAATGGGAAGATGCTAGCCAGAACAGCTCGTCGGAAAAAAGAAAGCAAAGGCGAGGGCAAGAAGAATACAGAGACAAAAAGAAAAACAAGCGAAAGAAATCAAATTGGTAGAGAAAGAAATAGCTCCTTTCTTCGTAATAGAAGAACCAAACTTTGAAAGGAAGAAACAACAGGAGAATTCAAACTCTCAAACATCGCAAGAGAACAGAACTATCGAAGAAACCTTAAACCTAGAATCACCGGGTAAATCGCATGGAAAAGAAGCGGAAATGGAAAACTTCAACGCCCATATTGCCCCTAAAAAGGAAAAGGTCAGCATCGACGCCAAGAACACCGACAGAACCTGAAATAACGGAAATGATAAATGAGGCAAGGAATGAAAAAATGGAGTTTGAACAAAGAAAAAGATCAGCTTCCTGGACCAGAGAAAGCCAGAGGAAAACAATTAGTCTTGAAGAATATAGGGCTAAAAGAACTGCTCACTAATAACAAATTAACCAAATAGCCAAATAAAACATGTCTTCTTTTAAATATTTCAAATCCAAAAAACTTTAAGTACAAGCATCATAGTCGAGAATGGAGGGACTAAACCTACATTTCCTGACTGTGAACATTAACGGGATTGCAAAAAAAATTGATAAAGTAATACCACTAGCCAAAAATTATGATATTATACTATTGCAAGAAACACATGGGACGCCTGAATATATGGTGAAAAAACTAGAAGAAGAGCTAGACGCTCTAGTTCTCACCAGTAACCACCCAACAAAAAGGATATCAGGGGTGGCTACAATTGTTAGGCGCCATGCCAAAGGATTAAACTTTGAAAGTCTAAAAACCCCAAAAGAACTGGAGGGACGTTTTTTTTGCATATTAAACTGAATAACTGGAATATATTTAATATATATATATATACCAACTGGTGGAATTAAGCCAAAAAAAAATAGACTTTATAATAAATGTAAATCACTATATTCAAAATTATACTGGAAATCCGTGTATAATAGGGGGAGACTTTAATTGGATACCATCAGAATTAGTTAAGAGCGAAAGACTTACAGAAAATGATAGAAATTTACACAAATGGATTAGAATTTTTACAAAAACAAATAACTTAGAAGATATTTATCGATGTTTAAACAAAAATGGAAGGGACTATACATATATATATGGGGGAAATAAAGGAAGTAGGTTGGATACTTTTTATATATCGGCAGATTAAATTACTGCAGTGAAAACATGCTCAGTACACGACAGCCAACTTCGTGATCACAAATCAGTAATACTTAAAATAGTAATAACACACGTTTGTAAATGGGGACAGGGAATATGGAAATTGAATAATACTCACTTATCGGACAAGGAATACGTGAAAACCGTGTACAATTACCTGGAAAACTTTAAAAATAAAATCATAGGAAACATAATGGAAGATTGGGAACAACTTAAAAAAGAAATCAAACGATTAAGCAAATATTATAGTAAGATTAGGAAACTACGTAAACAATGGATACAAGAAAAAATATATTGAATTACAAACTAAAAATAACTCATTAACTGAACTAGATGATGAAGTAACCCAACAATGGATTAATCTAGAAAAAGAAATAACTCAAGGGATTAAAGCTAGGGCGGGAAAATTCGACAGCTTGTACAAAAAAGGGAGAGGCCTATATAAAATGGAAATTAAGAAAGGAGAAAACAAAGATTGATTCAATACGCTATAATAATATAATTTTCAAAGATAAAAAGGATATATTAGAAAGTGTTTGGAATTATTATACGAAAATCTATGAATCTCAAGAAATTGATGATAATATTATAAATGATTACTTGAAAAGAACTAAGTATAAGCAAGTACCTTAAATGATAACAAGAATTGTGAAAAATTTATTACTTCAAGCGAAATTTTAACTGCTATTAAAAGTTTAAGAAAAGGGAAATCCCCAGGCTCTGATGGAATTACCTCAGATTTTTATATAAAGTTTCAAAATGAATTAGTTGACATTTTAGAATTATTATATAATAACATTTTAGAATTATTATATAATAACATTTTATTTAAGGGAGAAATGCCAAAAAGTCTAAGAGGGTATTATCACATTAATTTATAAAGGGAAGGGCGACAGAGAGGAAATAAAAAATTGGAGGCCTATCACACTGCTAAATACTGACTATAAAATATAAGTAAAATTATAACAAATAGGATAAAAAATAAAAAAAACTGCTTAAATATAACAAATTTAAACCAAAGCTGTGGGGGAATAGGGAGGAAAATAACTAATTTACTTTCTATAGGGGCAATAGACTTTCTAAAAACCAAAGACGAGAAGGGAGTCATGTTCTTGTTCGATCAAGAGAAAGCCTTTGATCGAATAGAACATGACTTCATTTTTAAAACATTAGAAAAATGCGGGTTTGGACCCAATATTTTAATGTGGATAAAAGCAATGTATAAAAATATAACTTCTAAAATAATTATTAATGGAGCTGTGACAAATGAAATTAAAATACAACGCTCAGTAAGGCAAGGCTGTCCTCTTTCCATGCTATTATACGTAATAGCAATTGAATCCTTCAACATCAACATTAACTATAACACCAACATTCAAGGAATTAAAATACCTAATATGACTCAAGAATTTAAAACTATATTACATGCAGACGACTGCACGAACTTCACCAGAGATGAGTACTCCTTTAAACACCTGCAAGATGAATTTACACAATTTGGTAAAGCCTCTGGTTCAGTAATAAATCATGATAAAACAGAAATTTTACTAATAGGTAACTGGAGAGGAAATCATCTAGGTCTCCCTCCGAACCTGATTAAAGATCATGTAAAAGCACTAGGAATAATTTTCGGAAAGAACTCTACTCACAAGAACTTTCGTGAGCTAATAGCTAAGATCGACGCACAGATTGAAACTTGGGCAGATACAAGGTTAAACTTAATAGACCGTATACAGGTGGCCAAAACCTACATGTATAGTCAATTGAACTACATTTTGAATTCGGTTCACTTCACTGAAGCCATGATTGGAAATATCGAACGGAAAATACTGAACTTTATTTGGAATAATAAAATTCACTATCTGAAAAAAAATATATATGTAGACCGAAAGATAGAGGGGGACTAGCATTGCCAAATTTGAGTATCTACCAAAAATCAATACTGAATAGATTTAAAAATATAAATAGTTCACCAAAGTTCCCTTGGGAAGCCATATATATCTATTTATTTGGATATATATGTCGTTTTAATAGCAATATCTATAAAAATAACAAGTTAACTAAACTTTTACAACCACCAGGATCATTAGAAGAGTTAAGGATTTAATATATATCTACAGACACAATTCAAGAATATGGAACAATAAAAATATTTACGAAATCTTAAATGAGGCAATAATACAAGATAAGCAAGAAATTGAATTTATTCACCCCTATCTGAACTGGTCGGCCATTTGGAAAAATTGGGCAAGTATAGGATCTGCCTCTATACAGAGTAGGCTCTTCCTATACTTGCACGACAAATGGCTGACAGGGGAAATGGCTTTCATTAGACATTTGATACATATTATACCAAAATGTAGACTGCGGAAAATCTTTGGATTCCAAAGAACATTTAATATTGTATTGTTCTAAAATTGATCCGGAAAGACAAATAATACGAAATAAAATTGAAACTAAGTTTGGCAACAAAGATGATAAACAACTACTTTACACTAATTGTATAAATGATAAGGGAATTTATAATGATGTAATTTCCTACATCAACAAAATTATGAAAACAAAAATAGACTTTAATGATTAATAACTGAACTATCTTAATCAACCTGTGAGATTCTTTGTCACATACACCTACAGAAACATATATACATAACAGAACTAACCTACATAAACGGTGAGATCCAATGGTGCGAGGCCAATGCTACGTGACTAACGTGTGGTAGTACGGCTCGCATCGGATCTCACCAACAGGCAGCTCTATAACAAGAACATAAGGAAAACACAAATACGTAACATACATATACATAATCAACATAATAAAATAATCACACCCTTTTCTATAATCAAATCTATTTCTTTTCTAAACTATCCATCCATTTCTTTACAACACACATTAAATTATTATGAAGGTCCTAACAGACCGAGAGATACGGTATGTATCAAACGAATCTCTCGAGTCAAAACTGGGCCACTAAAATAAATAACAACTATAACTATATGACCTATTAGCCAGTCCTAACACGAACACAAGATATCGTACAAAACAAATAGCATATATATATATAACATACAGGACAATACTGATCCCTGGCAAGGATCACTATTGATAATTAAACTCCGAAAAACAAGCCAGGGTTGTGGAGTATTTTAACACTAGAATAGGGAGGTGTATAAACCCTAGAATCAAAATTAAAAAAAATTGAAATTCAATAAATTAACACAAACAACCCCTATACGATGGGGAAACATGAATATATAAAATCCATTGACTTTCGGCACTAGGGGGTTCCTCAAATGATGTTAATCTGAGAGGGACCACACCAATAAATTAAGGACTTGCAAATCTTCATCTGTGGAGGTATGTGAGTTATTTATTAATTTCTTATGTATATTATAGGTTATAACTATTGTACTACCACGTTTATTTTTTTGTACATTTTCTATGTAGTTCCGGCTTGCGTAGTATAATGCAAATATTTTCTATTCTTGTATGTGACTTAACAGGAGATCTATATTAGCAATAAAGTTGCATTTTATTAAGAAACATTTAGTACCATAGGATTCTTATTGACACAGGTAGGTTCACTTCTGAACATGTTTATTGGTTTGTAATGTTGTGCCGACAATGTAATTTGTATAGCTTACCGTATATAACGTCATTACGTGTTATCGTATATGCCCGTGTCATTCTCAGTACACGGTGTTAGATTTATTTCAAGCTGATCGGAGCTGACCATGGTGATCAGAACTGACTGTGGCATCTATGGAACTGTCCATGGTGGTCAGGGTTGACGGGGTACCAGCTGTAGAGCTGACCATAGAAGCTGACCATGACGGCTGTGTTGCTGGCCATAGCGGCTGTGGAGCTGACAATGGAGCTGGTTGAACGGCGGCCGTGCAGCTGATTGAACAGAGTGTTGCTGGTTGAGCAGCAGGTGATCGGGCGTTGCTGACCGATTGGTAGGTGCTGATTGCTTGATTGACCAAAGAATTGAATTGTGGTTGGTAACTACCTGTAATGCTGACTGCTTGATTGACCAGTGTGACTGGTAGTCAAGTATGCTAGTGACAGAGTGTTTTGTGTAACTCCATACATGTAATCTTTTAGCCATGGGCAAATTTTGGGGTTTGTTTTACCCAGTGTTTTGGGACTGTAAAGTTATATTGCATGATATCTGTCCCATTTTTTTTTTCCATCACTTTGCTATTTGAGTAAAGTACCTCAGTTTTCACTATTTGAGTGAATACATTTTACTATTTGAGTAAAGTACATAATTTTTCACTTTCTGAGTTAAACACATCATTCTTTTCGTCGTGTGAAATTACCGTGAATCATTTTTACTATCTGAGTAAAACACGTCATTCTCTTATTCGTGTGAAATTACTGTGAATCATTAACCTTTGTCCTTGTACTGTGTAAGGTCATTTACTTATATTCACATTTATGTTACATTATTAGGTTCGTGCGGATTGTGTCAGTTTGTCCAATATTTGGATCTTATACACGCACGTATTAATCGTAATTCTTTCATTTGAGTCATTCATCAATAAACATTGCATTTTTGTCACCATCAAAAGTGTTCTGTTATAAATCCGAAATCCAACCCGGTTATCTTGTTACAACAGTACAGATTAAATTCAACAATATAGTCCAGAAAAGCAAGTAGTTCATTGTTAAATGAGGTCATAGTGGTCACCTCAAAGTTCTGTCGAACGTTTACCTTATATCATGTCTCTCTCGTAAAAACAAATGCTGAAAGGGTGAGCTCTCTCTGTTTATTTATATGGTACACAAACATACTAATCTCAAATTCACACACATTGCAAGTTTAATGTTAATAAGTAAACCTTCAGAGGAGTCCTATCATGAATAAGTAAGACATAGATCGACAAATTAAACCGCATAAACCGGCAACATAATGGTGTCATGTATATCTAAATTTTTTGTAACTTTTGGTGCATGACTGTATCTATATTACAGGTAATTTTAGTTCGTGACTGTAATTTGTAGTGATTATCTATAAAGAAGATATTACAAAGCTAATTTTGTACACGGGTATAGATTATATTTTAAGATATTAAGAATGCATGTAGATTGTATAGGATTTATAAATAGATGCTGTAAAGTTTTTAATAATCAAACTTGTTGACACGTTTGGGGTAATTTCTCGTTGGCTGGTGGAGTCAGGTGGGTTTTTAGAAGAATTAAGTTATTTTCCAATGGACGGGGGAGGTCACGTGAATAGGTATCGCGAAATATTGAGTAGAAAGGTCTTACGTGGAGTATATAGATACATATAGACTCTTGAAAGTGTATATAAGGAGGGAACTAAGCAACCAATACATTCCTATTTTGGATTCATTCATATTTCGATTCTTGTTTCATGTATTAAAATCAATCTGCCGATGTGTTTAATGTTGTGTTTAGATAATTTGAGAGGAGACGTTTCTTAGGATTATTCATTGGAATTTCAAGGTGCTTATTGGACTAGAATATTATTCTTGGACTATTGTGAATTACTCAAAGGAGTTTTGGACAACGCCATTTGTGATACGTACATTCGAGGGTCTGAAAGTCATTCGGAACATTCGATTCTTTTGGACTTGAATAGAACTTCTAGGATTATTTTGGATTAAGTTCATAATACTGTAAGTTCTCTTCAATTTTCATTTTATAATTTTGATAATTAAATTATTTGTTACATTTTACATAACTTGTTAGTTTTGTGTCTTTCTGTTACTTTGTTTATGTCCACAGTCGTAACAATGTCATAATATCATAAACACATAATTATTTTGAACAGGTTGTAAATCTTTACTCTCTTTTCCATAAAAAAGAGAATATCAAGTGGTAAACGAAACATACTTTATTAGAACCAAGTATGACTCAATAGGCTTAGATTGAAATACTGAAATAATAGTTTAAAAGAATAGTAATCTGAGGGTTCAACTTTGTTAGAGATTTTTCTCCTTTTTTTGCATTAAAATTAGGACTGCCTATTTAATTTTTTGGGGGGAGACAGGAATATTTTAGCACCAAAGCTGTAAATTTCCAGCCTTCAGAAAGCTTTTGAAAAATATCGTTCTAATTTGTGGAAAAAGAACAAAGTATTTCCAGTTATATTAGTTGACAAGAATAAACTGTCTTTAAGCAAGGAGGTAATGGAGAAAAAAATATTTCTTGTTTGAAAATAAATCTAAAGTCCCCCCTCCTCCTCTTAGCCGAAATAATTGCTTTGTCCCTACAGTATTTTATTCTCCATATATTAAACAATCGTAGAAAATGTAAAAGATATTTCTTTTATTTCTAAAGTTTGACTTAAATTGCCATTATAAATTTTTTAAAAATATTAAAACAAATTCCTACCTGGCTGATGTCAAATATTCTTGGTTGCTATGGAGGCATCGGAAACAACATTAACTAAAGAAAGTTTGACAACAGTAAATGAAGTGGTTTTGAAGATGTTAAAATTATGTTGTTCATCTGTTACCATTGTATTTTAGGCGGCAGATGTGAAAACATGCATTTCCTCTCTGGTTGGTATAAAGATTTAATGGCTGCTATGAAAGCTGTCAAAAACAGAACTTGCCTAAAAGTACTCCTCGAATGTTTAACCAAATACAGTTATTTATTTAGATGTCAAAGTGTATTTTTAATCCGATTGCTATGGGAACTAAAATTGCGTCACTTCATAAGTTCATGCAGATCTGTACTTGACATATGTCTAATTTTGTTTCCTCTTACCCGTTAAACGCAACCGCAAATCTCCTTCCACAGGATCTGTTCTGGAAATTTTGTATGATTTCCCCTCATGTTCTTCAACCAGCATATAGTTAGAAGGTGTGGTTCTCAACTGTTTCCAGTTATGATTCAGGGGTTAGTCGACATCTTAAGATCCATGACCCACGATCTGTATTGGATACGGCGGTATGTCTAGTTCTGTCTCACGTCCTTCAGGTCCATATATGGTTTTTGACTGGGTATCTCAGACATTTCCAAGTTGTTACCCAGGAGAAGTATACCAGCAATGGACTATCACTGGGCATGACCAGAGATTGTGACCCAAGATAGCAATAGGCAAGACCAAAGAGTGTAACCGCAAAACGCAATGCATATGTCATGGCCCTGACAATAAAAATGCCACAAACCAACTTTTAGATTTCCACTAAAAATACTTCAAATATTCAGACTTTTGTAGAAATATTAACAATCATTTGAAAGTACTGTGTACATCAAAAGACTACTCAAATCATATTCCATGGTTTCAAGTCTGTGCCTTAAAGCAGTAGAAGATACATTACTAAAAGAGGCACATGCGACAGATAGACAGGTAGAGATGCAGGAGGACATACTTCCAAGTGTTCTAAAAGATTCATGAGCATAAAAGTCGTTGTTCTTTGTCTCAACTTAAACATTATGATTCTCAATGATAATTATGAAAAGATTAACAACAATAACAAAACTCTGAGAAAAATTTCTGATTGGTTGACAAAGTACACCTTTTGTGAAAGTGCTTCTCATAGAATGAGAAATAAAACAAATTTAGATACATTTATATTTGAATATAATGATATAACACTACAACTACGTACATTACTACATCAGCAAAAAGGTCTTTAAATACTAAGTATACTGTTATAACATCTATAAATAATATAAGCTCTTGCTGAAACATTATTTTCCATCTATCTTATTAATATTATATTCCAATTTTCTTCAATTTTTTCAAAAAATTTAAATTCTCTTCAATTGTCATAACTCAAGAATGAAGTTGTGAAGTACATACAAGTTATGAATGGGGAAAAGGTAAACGACATACAGCAACCTATGCAGATTGCGGCTGAATATTATTATTATTATTATTATTATTATTATTATTTCCTCCAGTTTTATAACTGGAAAATGAGAAAGCTTTTAAAGTTTGTAGTTCTTGTATATACTGTTTGTAGGTGAGTTCATGGTATTTTGTATTTACTAGGTATTTAAAGTATACAAATGTTGGCAAACAGGAAAATTTGATTTCTTCCCATCAGATGATAATTTTAAGATACTGAATTATGATCTATATTATGGTACTGGACAGCAACGATGTTTTACATGCATTTATTCATACAAAACATCACTTTATCTTTTAAAGAACACAAATTTAAACGTATTTTGTAAACAAAAAGCTTTGGAAACACTGTAGGTAAAGTATAGATCCGAGCAGGGACATCATCATAAGTTACACTTCTATCAGTGTAAGCTACGTTCACAATGCGTCTAAACAGACAAAATGGTTTTGGATTCTAATATAGGAGAATCAGTGGCAGGCCTCTGCTAACTTGGTTTGAATAATTCTGCTAAACAATGGTTTTAATGGTCCATTATGTGATGTTCTATCTGAAAAAAGATAATGAACGAGGAATATTAACTAGATTAAATTCATTAAGTATAATACCCTGCATAATGCAACTGCAGTCCATTCAATGCACAGTGTAGACATGTTGAGTAAAGCAACTGAATTGTGATTTAATAGTAATAGTTCTTTGAAAAAGAAAGCAATATGAATGATATAAGAAACAGTGTTTGGATGTGCACTTTAGTCATGCACTCAGTTAAAGGTCAAAAGGATTAACGTATATATATTTACACCTTCACTCTCCACCTTAACTTCCAATAACGATAACATTATTCGTTATATTGAATGCATATCCATTCCACCATCATTCATGTAAAATATCACTGTGATTTAAATTTGCTGCAAGCATCAACTGGAAATTATGGTGCCATTTAGATTCTAAAGCATTACTAATCAAGTGTGTGTGTGTGTGTGTGTGTGTGTGTGTGTGTGTGTGAGAGAGAGAGAGAGAGAGAGAGAGAGAGAGAGAGAGAGAGAGATTTGGATTTTTAACGTAGCTTTAACAATTTTCAGTCATATCGCTACGATGTCTGCAGTGTGGGAGTTTATAGTGATGCCTAGCACTGGGGTATCATGCCGCAGACATGTAGCATGATGTCCCACCCAGTCACACATTATCCTAACACCAGGCCTACCAGTCCTAACACTAACTGAACGACAAGCGAGGCAGCTGTTAGTACCATTTTTATAAAGACAAACTCCTTTTGAGTTTCTTGGAACTTTGTATTTTTTTAATATTATGCAGTAGCGCTCCTTTAATATAATCAACCAATAGAATAATACAAGTTTTATGCATATATGCAAATTTTCTATATTACTAAATAAAGGATTAATAATTGTTTGCTTTTCTAAAAGTCTGCAATTTGAATAGAGAAGATGAAAAATAACATGGCATTTAAAGTGTTGGTATAAAGCATATTAATATACCAATACTATTGGTATATGAAATTGTGATCCGCCCGTGGCGCAATAATACGAATATATAAACATTCTTTCAGCTGCAAGCCTATAGATCAATGATGAAATTCCACTCATCAATCGTTAATGACGTATGAAAATAACGATAAAAAATATTAACAATCGCTGTTTTCTAAATGAATGTAATATGGTACACAATTTCATCGCAATCCTTTCTTTTTTCCGTTCCCCTCTCTTCATCCTCCATTAGGGGCAACATAGGCAGAAATATGGAGTGAGAGAGAAAAACAATTTGGGTTAGATGAAAACCTTAAAACTGAACTTGCACTAAGTAACCTACAAGAATATGGGTCGTAGTAACCTTGTGTTTACACTTTCCTTGGAATCTATCTACAGTGTTCATAATATCAATGATACATAGTTGCAATATCTGGTCGACACTGTAAGTTAAATTTGTCGGTTACGAGGCACACATACTGTAACGTATTTAATGCTTTGTTGTTGTTCTTGTTGTTTCTTAAACCTATTATGATTCTAGTTTTTATGAATGAAACGGATTCTATTTACTTTGTGAATGATTAGATAAAAATTTACACATCAATAAATACCCAACCATGATCATTTAATCTTATCATAATGTTCTAAAACTCGATTATTATTAATGAAATATTAAAATGTCTAACCCCCTCCCCCCCCCTCTCTCTCTCTCTCTCTCTCTCTCTCTCTCTCTGGACCATCGTAGCAAGATATGTAAGAAATTCCATGAAAATACGAGCGTTGGGGATTTTAGCTTGTGTCATACGACGATGTCTCTGAACCTATGAATGATGGTAAAGTCAAGTCAAACAGTCCAAAGAAAAAGAGAGAGAGAGAGAGAGAGAGAGAGAGAGAGAGAGAGAGAGAGAGAGAGAGAATTTTTTAAATAGTTATTAGAAATGTTTATTAAGCAGAATCATGACTTAGATCAACTGTAAATATTTTAAAAGATTTTAATTACCTCATGCTGGTTCGTCATTTCTCTTAGTTTCTATTCCACTCTAATTTCCATTTGCCAGAAAGTGAATGCCTGAGAGTTCAAGTTCAATGTACAAAAAACTAACCGTGTTTGTAGTGCACTACATTCTTCATAAAAACCAGCTTTTGTGTTTAAATCATAAGTGTGTCTTATATTGATTTAATAAATGCGAATAAAAATAGAAACCCAAACAGAAAACAATCAACTTATCAATTTGCATATGTGACTGCGAACAACAAGACAATGCATAGAACTACATTTTGTACCGGACACACTCGCAGGGATGCGAGGAGCTCATTCACTCGGTCAATACACAATTGCTTGGAACATATCGTAACTCCGTTCAAAGGGCAAATATGTGTATTTGTATATGATATAAATAAAATATATTTATAGTATGTACTCTGTATCAATGATATACCACTCGTTCTATAAATTTTTCATTAAAAGGAAACTCATCAAGTCTCGTTTCCTTTTAATGACAAATTTATACATCTTGTGGTATATCACTTGCGAGTGTGTCGGGTACAAAATGTAGTTCTATGCATTGTCTTGTTGTTCGCAGTCACATATGCAAATTTATAAGTTAATTGTTTTCTGTTTGGGTTTCTATTTTTATTCGCATTTATTAAATCAATATAAGACACACTTATGATTTATATATATATATATATATATATATATATATATATATATATATATATATATATATATATATATATATATATATATTGTTTTCGTTCCTAATCTTTACATATATTTGCTTAGTAAACGCCTACACGCCCTCTCTCTCACATGCACAAATATTGCACATAAAGACACACACATACCACATACACACAAACTAAAAGGTGCTAATTGCCAATTTTTTAAATGGGGTATTCTTTCCTTCTCAAAACAAACCCAATGAAAAAGTAAAAGTACTTTCAATTATTTCAAAATATACAACAGAGTTGACAATGTGATACATTTCTTCTCAACGTCATCTCTGATTCACTTGGACTACATATTTCCCACCCTTTATTGACAAACATTACGGAGACATCGATGAATTTTGATGCACAAATCTGAATATAATACATTTTACGATGAAAATTAATAAATAAAGACGCAAGTTGTTATTTCATATAAAAGCATCTTTTGGTCTAATTCTAAAAATTCAGTTCATAAGAACAGATTTATTTCACAAATCTTTTCCAAAAATATTCAGTAACTCGATAATCAGAGAATAAATGTTCTATATTTTATATTCAGTCCTTACACAAAGTACACTAATAATTATCATTTAAATGAGGGTTTTCTGTTTGTCTCAATATTTCTCTGAAGGAATCTAGTAATAACGCTAATCACTTTTGTATATCTTGTATAAAGCTAGTCCATTCCTCTGGACCAATTGCATACTCTGATTCTGACAGGACCAAACCATATGTACCATTTGGCACTGGTATCTTAGTACTTATCAGAGTATTATAAATAAATATATTAGTTTCTCTTACACTAAGTATTTAAGTTTTGCCAAAGACTACATGACTACTATATCTAATATCCAGAAACATCCAATGTTCCTATTTTACTTCAATGATATCTATTATTAGTATATTTTGTATTATTTAATCAAAGCTTAACAGTTTACAGTACATCAAAAAGACGTTGAATAAATATATCCCAGTTGTTGTCCATTTTAATAATTGTTGATATTATCTTTATTAACTAAATTCAAAATATTTTCCGAGAATTATTCTTCGAAATTACACACTTCATTTTCTAATAAGTATAAAGCATCAATAACATCATGTCAAAATGCATTTTCATGGATTTAAAAATCCCTTCGACTTAATACTCCCAAATACTGTAAATATTCACTAGGATGAATAATCGCGTTACAATTCTTTATCATATTTTCATGCCCGAACTTTAATTCTTCATTTGATTAATCCACCATTTAGAAAAGTCACCTAGTCTTTTCAGATGGGAGGGAATATATCCCGTTTACATTTCCAGTTCTTGAATAGACACGATTAATTTAAATTACCGTGAACTTCCAGAGTTTTAGTTAAATTTGTTAAGAAACAATTTCTTCTCATGCATCAACTTCATTTACTCAAAGATATCTAAGACATAAAAAATGTACAAGCCACAAATGAGTCCAAGTGAATTATATTTAATCTCCCTACCTTAAAATAAGCTGCAAGAGTGCCTCCTTGATTTCTCTCCCTTTTTGCCACTATAGATAAACTTGTAAAATGATTTTTCAGTTCATTACCTATATAGGTTGTAGGTTTGGTAGAGCTGAAGAAAGATGAGTTAATGTAGGCAAATCAAGGATTTTATCCATGTAACTTTCCAGTAAGGGATACAGGGGACGCCATGTGGCCAAGTGATCTAAAGCTCTCGACTTTATCGATCACCAACATTTCACCTCTGTCCGAGTTGGTTCAAGTCTCTGGCTCGGCCAATGTGGGTATACGAGAAAGCACCCTATTACCTTCCCGTGGATCAATAGCTCTTATTGCGGTTTATCCGGGTTCTTCATTCACCAGTGATACTGACCGCCATGTTTTGACTATTATGTGCTAAAAAATGGCGTTAAACACAAAACAGCAACAATCAGAAAGATATACATTTCTGCTCATCCATCAACGAACTTATTTCTTTACTTCCTTCAACTGTTTCAATAATACTAATATAATCCAAGGTTAAAGAGAAGTCTACCCCAGTAACATAAAATTGGTTCTTGAACATTTAATATCAATTTGTGAAGATAGTTTTCATTTTAATTTCTTTTTACTTTATATTTAAATAGCATTTTATATGAACATATTGTAGTGCAGTCCTGATACCAAGGCAAGGCCATTAAGATCTGCAAAGTTGTTTTGAAACACAGCGGAGAACCATCAAATAATTGAAAAACCTTCAGCACCATGCTGCCTCAGTTTTGAAAATGCATGTAATAATTCATATTATACATTTTGTAGGTGTTTGGGTCGATCATCCAAACAAAATAAATATCAGGGTAGATGTCTTAGATTACAGGAGTAATTATATATAAGTTGGATGCAAATTTAGATTTGTTAGGAAAATATATAAAGATGGTTTACAACTAAGAATGTTTGTATTTTTATTTAACTCCAATACGTTCCAGTCTAAAATTGGCTTTAGCCATATATGGCATAAGCAAGGTAAAATATCAATAACAACGCTATAATAGCTGCAATGATCAAGAAACTTAAAAAGTTTGTTAGTTTATGGAGAGTTCTGGGAAAGCAATAAGTGATAATTCTCCAAACTGTCATATGTTTAATTAAGAAATTACAGAAAATAAAAAATTTATATTCATTACAGAAACATCTCATGGTGAATGAAATTAAAACACAAGAAAGTATTAGTTGATCGTGGTTAATGAAATTTCTACACAAGAATTTATTAGGTCATTGCCAATCAAATTTGTACACAAGAAGTTATCTGTTTGTGGCTAATTAAATTTCTACAAATGAGATTATCATTTTTGTTATCTAAAAGAAAATCTTACACACAAGTTTACATGTTACTTACCTTTCACACAACTTTTTCTATACCGGATCCAGGTCCGTTTCCTTGTATACCTACTGCCAGTCCTTGCTATCTAGCACCACTCGTAGGTGAGACAAACTGTGCATAAGCTTTTTGAGCACGTTAATGTATAGAGAAAATTAAACACTTGTGTACCAGTCCAGATCGCCCAGCCCAAACTCATGAATATTCATACTGACTTCAGATCCTTGTCCTTGTAAACCTGCCGACATAAAATACATAGGGTTTTCTAATGACGTGAAAAGTAGAATTACATTTTACAGCGTGAGATTTTTGAGGCGTAAACTGAGACACATAGGTAAACACGTGTGCTACTTTGTCATGATAAACTGACAAGTAGCCTAACCGCCAATCACTCAGACGCAGAGGAGTAGCCTATCCGCAAATCATGTAGAGGCAGAGGAGCATCGTCCGTGATATGTCCAAAAAAGAGTGATTGAGAACAATTCATTTCAAAGTAGTCACATGATAATTATTTCCAGTGTATTTATTCAAAGTATATTATTTTCGTTACCGTTGACACTTTAGTTCTTTTGTGGAAATACGTTGATATATGAAGAAAAACTTATACCAGTTGAGACTGTAACAAACATTTTACTGAAAGATTGTGTTTGTCATAAATCGAACTGTTATAGTATAATTTCTGGTGGAGAAAGCTACAAAGAAATGAAGTACTCGGTTGTGTCAATGGTATGCTCTGCTCTATTTGTAGTGGTAAATGCAGATATTTACCTTCACAGTCCACGGTAAGATGGCAGTTTGTATCACTATCATGTACTAATTAACGCTATTTTCACATACCTGTCTGTATCTGTCTTTAAGGGCATGAGATGGAATCAAGTAAAATAAATTTCATGGTCTAACTAAACGGCCCGATTAGGCCTTAATCATATCAAATGGAAACCTGAGAGGAAGTTAATAACTACAGATTATTGTAATCAGTTGTTTCAGTGTTTTTGCAAATATCTAAACTTATATACATATGTATGTGTATGCACCTTTTGAATCTTAACTTGTTTAATTAACTCAACCAAATCGGGATTCATTGGTAATGAGAGTATAACACTATTCGCAGTTTCATTTGGCAACACAGTTCCTCAATGAGTCAGTTTTATCCAATATCAAAGTTTAGTTAAAATTATTGGAAATGTGAGATTTTCATGGATATGCGAGATTTTCATGGATATGTGAGATTTTCAAGTATATATGAGAGGCCAGTTTACTAGCTTGTGCTAAGACAGGTCTTGTATCCACTATTCATGCACTAGGTCTCAGTAACATTTTGAAAATGGATATCCAGTGCCATATTTCTGCAAAGTGAGAGAGAGAGAGAGAGAGAGAGAGAGAGAGAGAGAGAGAGAGAGAGGAGGCAGTTGACAAAATTTTCAAAACTTAGAGTCCATTACATGAAACTGGAGGTCCTGAAAGTAGTGATTCTTACTAAAGAGAACTATCATTCATGATTTCTAAACCTCTAAAATAATTGTTTTGTATCTGCAGCGGATCAAATAACAGACATGATGAAAACACTAGAGAACGGACAAATGGAAACAGGTAAACTATTTAAAAGTGTAAATATGCTTCAGATTTGATATTGTTTAGAAATGTACAGATATTTCTCATGTTTTCTTTTGTTTTGCTTTTTCTTTTGTTTTGTTGTTAACATCATGGAGAGCCTATTTTTGAGAAATTGTATGGCAAATTTCATTCCTATACATCTTTCGTAAGGCAGAGCGTATTGTGCTGTGATGTCCTTTTGTGCATATGTCAGTCTGTTTCCGATTTCGTTTCTCTACAACTCCAGTCATCCGTTGTCTTCAGTTATAAACATTTTTAAGTAGCTTGCAAATAGGGGTAAGGAAGAACCCAATCAGTTTTGTTGACGAATGCTGAAAGGTCAAGGTCAAGATGGTTGAAAGAAAAAGAAATTTTCTGAACAATAATTCTACTCCTTTGCCATCTGTGGTTATCAAACTTTGTGGGTGCCTTGAACTTGAGGTAAGGAATAGCCCAGTTGATTTTGGGGTCAAAGGTCAAGGTCACTGACTGAAAGAAGCAAAATGATTTGTGCAAAATTACTCAGATTCTCCTTCATGTAATGATACCAAACGTTGTGAATGACTTATACTTGTGGTTACATTCTTCTTTGATATATTTGTGTAAGCATGTTTGTGTTTGTGTGTGCATGTGTTTTCATTTAACAGTATATTTTCCTATAAGAGTGTGCCCACCTCTGACTGATTTGTTGCCTGTATTGCAGGTTGTTTGACTCCCAGAATAATAACCGTGGAGGGTACAACGTGGGTACACCAATGAAATATTATGCTGGATCCAAATATCAGATAGAATGGTAAGTTGTCAACAAATGTACAGAATACCATCTTTAAAGGCATCTGGAATTTTGCAAACTCTTATGGTCAGGTTGTTATTATCTTTGCCAGAATACGTTTTCCATGTTAGGTCAGGCGTTTTGGTAAATAAAATGTAATCGGAGATGCCAATCACTCCAGATTTTGTGGAAGTAATGATTTCTTACTGACAATTCTGCATTCTGTATTATATTTACAAAATTACAGACAATCAGAATTTAAGGGATTCAAATTTGAATAGCAGTTTTGTTCGCAAACAGTTTGGAATAAAAGTGCCAGTATAACAGACTTGTACATATAAAGTCTTTCGTTACAAATAAAATAGTATGTACATCATCAGAAACCAGTCAGTTAGTCTGTACTACATTTTGAAAAATGTATCTGAGATACACGTAGGTTAAAAAGATGATGCAGATAATTTGTTGGGCTTAATTTCTGTGGTTATTGTTTTGGCAAATATATTTGAAAGGACATCAGTTTCTGGAATTGGAGGCATATAGTCACCATTTATTATCATTGGTACTTCATTATTTCTCATTGTGTATAAAACTTTTACGACTCCTAGGAAGATGTAATATAATTGTATGGTTTGTTTCTTTTAATTACCTTGTTATTTATTATTATTATTATTATTATTATTATTATTATTATTATTATTATTATTAAATTAAACATAAAGAAACTAGATATAATAGAATGAATATTACAAATAGCTTTAATTTTCTACGTAGATAAAGTAGTATTGTATCTCTGTAGCTGGTATGAGAGTAGATGATCAGTCCTAAATATTAACTAAAGAACTGAAAAACCGATCAGGTTTTTGTGATTTGATATCAGACCTGTACATACCTAGTAGGAAACTAAATTCCGATCCAGTGCTTTTAAATTCATAACATCAAATAAACCTCTGAAACAAGAATCTGTTCTGCGCTACGTTTTTTTGAGAAAAAAAATTATCGATTGAAACTATTTCTTCTATATGCATCCAGTATTTGACCAGGTTAGACCTGCCAGCCTTTACATTTTTACCATAGGTCGTACTGAAATATGCCTTTAAATTTACTTTAACTTGCGGACTGACCAGTCACGTAGCCTATGTCATCTCTTATGGAATAATAGAAAAAGATATGAAAACAAGATAATTGTGGTCAAATGCAGAAATGGGCTTGTCTGAGTTTGGTCTGAATCTGGGTTTTCATATTAGATTCAGTATATATGGTCAGGGAACCAGATTAACTTTACATGAGTACCTCAAATGCTTCAATCTTCTATTTTTTAATGCAAATCGCCGACTTGAGGTCAAATTGGCACCAAAGTGTAAAAAAACAGAATTTTCAGACACAAAGTGTAAAAAAACAGAATTTTCAGACACTTGACCTTACTTGGAAGCAAGGGAAGGTGAATAATTGCATTTGTTGGATATTATGCTGAATTGATTTCAGTATTACTCATGGTAGTGATTACAGACACCACATGGCAAACAAAAAATAAAAATTTAAGCTGAGATCTAGCAAGAAGCCATTGACCTCCATGGGATTTGGAATTGTTTTTTCTAAAACCGAGCCGGAGGTCATTAAGGTTTTGAGTACTATAACAAAACTTTAATTCAACATAATATTGCATTTACTGCGTCAGGCATCAGACAACACTTTTGAATCTTTCAAATGCATGTTTTCCAAGTCGACAATGCAGGTACAAGCTATTTTGTTACGCGTTAACTGCGAACTGGTTAAACTTACAGAGCAAATGTTAAGTGCCTTACTGCGAGGGTCTTAGTTCGGGATTTCAGGTCTGCTGAATGCAGGTCTTTGCATTATCCACTTTAGATATGCTGAAGAACATTTTGGAGATGAAGACTTGTATGGGTTTCTCTTTGAATAAGGTTGGCATATGATTATTGCACGATTTGAATTATGTTCTCGGCAACTGAGTAATATAGTTTTAAATGAATGGTAATTTGTTATATTAGTTTCAACAATCCAGTGAATAATGACACGCATTTCTCCCAATTTCTGACAATTTAAAATCATACATGTAACGTGTTAAAACTATTTCCTGATAATAAGCAAGCCATTCCATAACTTTCCGAAAGTGATATTAGTCTGTCTTTCTTGTCCTATCATTGTACAACTGCATGTGTATCCAAGAACATCAGTGCATACATAAAAATATTTTAAAATAATATCCATAACTTACAAGGCATGAAATAATTATTTTCAGCAAACCATATTGATGTCCTTAAACAGTGTCCAAAGACACCGATAATATGCTATATTGCAATATTATTATTTTGTAAGCAAACTAATAATCTGGGTTGACTCTTTGTGTATTACTAGCTGACTAGGCAACATCAATAGTGCATATATATATATATATATATATATATATATATATATATATATATATATATATATATATATATATCTGTGTGTGTGTGTGTGTTTAATTTTATTTGAAAGAAAATGGCACTCCATATAACAATCAATTTGGATCCATGTTCATGTTTGGATGTTTGACCACACCTTAGATTAACCTCGGTGTTAAAGTTTTAATGTGGTCAGTTTCCCAAGTACAGTTGGTCAGTGATGTTCCTTGATATGTGGATACAACAGTGGAGTGGACTCGACATGCCACTTTCCTCTTTGTAAACGTGTTAATGTCGTAATGATAACAATTGATTGCATGTACTTTTTTATGAATCTGAAAAAGAACAGTCTACTTCATATAATTCTCATAATGATTTTGTAATTGACAGGACAAACCAGCACTCCTGTAATACTGCACGGAGTAATTGTGAGCTGATACTACAGTACATGTGTAACAGCGATCTCAGGGATGGTACCAGAACAGAGTGAGTATAACTGACATGAATTATCATGGGGTCTGGGTCAGGTGTTTTACAGAAGGCAACCTCATCAGTTTAATGCAATACATCATAAAATGTAATATAACGGAACATTACTGTCTCTGTCTAATGTTAAGCTGCAAATTGGTCTTTACCCCATCATTATATGACTCGTACAATTATTTATAAAAACTTCCTGATTGTGCCCCTCAGTAGACAATGGCCTGCTGGTAAACATAGCCTTGATGATGATGATATTAAATGTTTGACGTGTGCGGCACTTCGACCATGTACGTCCACTTGAGGGATGGGAAAGGAGCCACCATCCAACAAGATTTTACCCTTAATCTGAGCGTAGGAGCACTCATTTGGGGGATTTAAAAGTGCGCACCGCTCATTGCTAATTTACTCATCGAATAGGAAACAGGAGTCACCACTCGATGGTTTTCTGCATGTACCGCATGCTTTGGTTTCATGTCTGGTTGTTGCAAGGGTGAGAGACGGCGCTGCGGTGAAGGACTCCGGAGATCCAAGTTGTAGATTTGCTCTTAATAATTTGGAATTGATGTAAAAAAACAACCTCTGTGCCATTAATAACTTCATGATGGTTTTAATAGTTCTAGGATTATAATCACTGTCGCCTTGCGCGACCGGGCTTGATGGTTTAGAATTTTAACCACCTTATTGTGCCTAGATTATTGAAGGTTGTTGTCAGTTTCCTTCCGGTTATTGTGTGGTGATATTTTAAGTCATACTGGTTACCACCTTTTTGCGGTGGGCCCTGATAGTCTGGGTTTATGACTATCTTATACACTTAAGTTATTGGGGTAGTCAGTTGGTTCGGGTCCTATTGCTAGTTTCTTTCGGTGCACTAAGCCTTGCCACCTTGTGTGGCGGGGCCTGATGGTCTGGGCCCACCTCATATTATTTAAATTTACTCGAGGTTGGGATATTTGTTTGTATCCATTTCCTCCTGTGATGGTGAAGGAAGAGCAAGATGTTAAGGGAATGTTAGTTGGATTAGGATCGTCTGGTTGGTTTCTGCATGTAAAGTTTGCATTTGGATTGACTGATTATCCCTAGCCAATGTGAGGTTTAAGGCGTTTCCTCCAGACTGGACTGTTGTAGATAGGGAGTGGGTGTGTTGTGGGTTATTCCTACAGCACGTTGTTTGTGAGTTGTATTTGTTAGATTGCTAAATTTCCCCAGCTACTGTCTAGGTCGGTACTATACACCTAGATTTTTTAATTTAAAACCCCTCCGACTGTCTGGAGCTTGTAGCTGGGGAGTGATTTGACGTCTTGTGTTTCCTGTTTATACGGGGTTTGGTTTAATAATTTATATACCCTTGCCACGTTTAATTTGTTGTCGTAGCTATAAAGCAGGATCTTACGACCTCTCCGACTAATTGTTGTGTTGTGGCTCAGGTGGTGAAGTTGCCATTGTTGACTGCTGCATTTGGGTTGACTGATTATCTCTAGCCAGTGTTAGGTTTAAGGCGTTTCCGCCAGTCTGGACTGTTGTAGAAAGGGTTGTGGTGTGTTGTGGGTTATTCCTAAAGCACATTGTTTGTGAGGTGTATTTATTAGACTGCTCAATTTCCCCAGCTACCGTCTAAGTCGCTACTAAACCCTTCCGACTGCCGGGAGTTTTTCCCCTGTTTACACTGGTTTTAGTACAATAATTTATATACCCTTGCCACATTTGTATTTATTGTCGTAGCTATAAAGCAGGGTCTTACGACCTCTCCAACTAATTGGTTTCTTTTGGCACGGGTGGTGAAGTGTGCATTGTTGACTGCTGCAGTTACTTTACATGTTGGCAGCTAAGGGTTATATTTTTCCTCTTTGCCCAATTGCGGAAATAAAGTCCGTGATGAAAAGATAGCCTTGTGTCTGATGAAACTTTTCTTACCCCTTTGGTCTCATTTTCCTACTCCAAAACGTATGAAAGATTTTTATTACTTTTATCGGTGTATATATGTGTATACAAGTTACAAATCACACGGCAAATAACAGTCTTTCCAAAAGCACTGTCAAACAACAGTACAAACCTAATGCGAAACCAGACAAGTGTTTTCGAAATCTACCAATTCCTTTTCCAAGGGAGGAAAAGCCACAAAAGAAAGTTATACAAACAAAAACATAACAAAACACAAACACCATAGCTCAAAATGGAGCATAGAAAATATAGTAAATCCAGAATCCTGTTAATCTCCACCAGCTGCATAAATGGCTTGTTGCAGAATTTCTATATTGGTAAAGCTTTTAACCAGGATAGACCAGACAGCTTTCAAACAGTTACTGCAGTCTGGTTCAGTTGCTGTTATCTTGCACTGCTTTGAAAGGCATCTTCAAGATCCTGGTGTCAATAGATCTTTCTTCTTGCAAAGATGACTCCCGTCTAGCTTCATTAGCGTAGATATTGCAGACCTGGGAATAAAGAAACAGTCACTGGTACATATACGCTGGAAACCTTTCTTTGACAAGCAGCAACTGAGTACAGCATCTTAGCACTTGACTACATGCTTAACTTGCTGTCAAAGGCTATCTTTCAGCAAGATGAGAATAGCTTAGATCCCATTGATAAGACCTCCACCAACAGACACTAATGGGAGTAAATTCAAAGATTTCTATGGCAACACTGTACTTCTAAGATTCTGTACTTTTGCACAATACGATATTTGATATAAATGTCTACTATTAATAATATTGGAGACATTGTTTGTAAATGGTACAATCTTATATGTGATTATTTCCACAATCATCCCCTAGAATGAATGGAGACATTATTATTATATTTTACAAACTTATATATGATTGTTTCCAGTACTATCCCCGACAATGAAGCTAGCAGCAAAGACCAGCAGTTCGGGATGCATGAGAGTTACGAACATTATCTATGGTGCAGCCTGAGGGAGAGAAACAAAGGACTCTTCACTGCTGACCAGGTAAACAACACGATAACTATTACTGGTCAGTTTTATGATATCATCATTGGATCAAACACAAAGTAAATACTTTGTCCTTATCCTTGACGAAATTTACTAGTGTAACCGTTGCCATAAATTCTTGTACCATATCAGAAAGGATTCTTGAATTTGTACTTGCACAATGGTTATGTGCATGTATTGTTTTGGCAGTGGCCATTCAGGTTGTGAGTTGGCCATCCCAAACACTGCAAATTCAATAACGTATTTATGATGTATTTTAAGTCAAATAAAGACATAAAAATTTTATATTTTAAAACTATTATTTAATAATAAAATGAAAAACAATATAGTTTGTCCTTCCATAAGTGTCAGTTCCCTCACACAAAACATTTTATCCAGCCAGGGTATGATTTTCCTCATTCTTCATTTCAAGTACATATTCTCCAAGAGTCACCCTTCTTACCCAGCCAAAGTGTATCCATCCTATCAGTGACTGCCTGAGAATTTGCACTGTATTGTAATATATACATTTCTGGAAAGCAAAAAATGAATCCCATTAATTTATACTTTCCTTCTCTTGTCAGCAACATTTAAACTGAAATGGTCATTTATTTAATATCCACCATCATGTCTGCTATTAGCAATCACCACTAAGTCACTGACACTGTGTATGGACTGGATATTACTTATGACATTTCAAATATTGCTATTTTGGTTAACCAGCCAATTATTTTGTTCATTGTGAACAAATCTTAAACTTATTTTAATACAGCGTTTTCTTTTTAACGAAGTTATTAGCGTCAAAAATCCATATCAAGATTTTCCGAAAGTCCAAATTTATGAAGTATTGGCCAAATGTTGTAATGGAATTAGCACCTACAATAAGATACAACAAAGAAGTAACAAAGGCAAATTTTTAATCTTTACGCGTAGGGTAACGAATTAAAAACAGACATTACTTGCCTAATTGTTGCCTTTGATATACAGTACTCCCTCAATGTAACAATGTCCATGGGAGACACTGAGAATACTGTTTATAGTGATGCTGACTTACAATGACGAATAATACGTATAAACTCACTAAAACCTAATGAATTGTTATTCAAGGTCATACTCACCTGAATGGAATGGGATCCATGACCATACTCATCTTAATGAACTCGGATCCATGACCATGACCATACTCATTTTAATGAAATCGGATCTATGACAACACTCACGTTAATGAAATGGGATCCATGACCACACTCACCTTAATGAAATGGGATCCATGACCATACTGTCCTTTATGACATGGGATCCATGGTCATACTCTCCTTAATGAAATGGTATCTAAGACCATACTTGCCTTATAGCAGCAATGTGTTATAATGCAGGGTCTTTTAGTGAGTGAGTTCTGTATGTCTATTTAGAAAGTATTATTTTTCCTTATTTGTACATTTGTGAAACTAACATACTTTAATGGTTGATATATCCAAGTGACAAGGTAACTGACAGACAATGCACGATTTTGAAAAGTAGATCATATTTATAAGGAGAATGAGCTTTGACTTGATTAAGGGACACTTTAATTATACAGTTTTTCTAATCTGATTAGAGGGTGGTCACTTCCGAAAGGTATAAAGCGTACAGCACAATCACAAAGAAATGTTTGCTGTGCAAAAGAAGTATCTATAGTTAACTAAACATGCGACTGTACTGGGGCACTTAACATGTCATATCTGCAACTGGGGCACTTAACATGTCATATCTGCATCTCGCTTAATGGAGTTATTAACTATACAAAGAATGTGGGTACTGCCTTCACAAGCTAGGGCTTATGTCCGATGCACACTGGCATATCATGACATTTGACTATGTGGATTTACAATTTATTCTGTTCTTATCAGGTACATGATCGCATTAAATATTTATTCCCAATCAAGTGAACTTTGTCTGATTTTATAACCGGAAAACACACTGACTCTTTTACTTAAAAACTGATATACTAGGTCTCCTGGGATTGTGTATGAAAACAAAGTTCAGGAAATAATTTATTGTTAAACATTGTCTAAAGAAGGCATTAAAAATTATTTTGGCGAATAATGTGGTGTCTGAAACAAGCACTGTCTTAAGACATACCGAAAATATTGTAGTTTAAAATGATGTTGATTTTTTCATGCAGTTCTCTTTGTTCAAATGTCCAATTTTATAATTTTGACAGGAACTGATCCAGATTTGAAAACGAAAAATTGTTGAAAATAATAATAATAATAATAATAATAATAATAATAATAATAATAATAATAATATGGCTATCAATTTGGTTATTTTTTCCAAAAATTAAAGTTGTTTATATGTATATATATGGTAATATGTTTGATTATTATAACATAATTGAAATATATTTACACTAAAATGCTTAAAATAATTTTAGAAAGTGCTTGAAACAGCAAGTAGTTTTATATCACCCCTCTGTTCCAGACAAATTGTTTTTAACTCTTTTAAGATATATATATATATATATATATATATATATATATATATATATATATATATATATATATATATAGATAGATAGATAGATAGATAGATACATAGATACATAGATAGATAGGTGTGTGTATGCAGTTTTTGTGTTGAACATAAACTTTTGACTGTATTGTTTTAGTTGCAAATGTGTCAGAATAAGAGTTATTTTGTTACTATTTAAACAAACACACGTAAAATGGAGTTTCTTATATTTATTATTTTTTCACCCCTCCAACTTCTCTCTCTCTCTCTCTCACACACACACACACACACACACACACACACACACACACACACACGCACATGTTCTTGTATTTCGTGCATATCCGTGACTCGGGTATGAAACCCCGTACAGAGAACATTTCTTTCAGGTATCCTGGAATAAAGAGATAGAGTTTTTCCCAGTAAACTTGTAGCTAAGGGTGACGTATCAATTCTAAAGAATACGAAATTTCGCAATGCATGCGGGGACGCACACGCTTATACAAACAGTATGTACTGTCAATTTAAACTGAGGACACATAACTATTGACAAAAACATGGACGCTGTGCACAATGATATGTGATGGACAATATGGGCTCGCATTACCTTGCAAAATAAAATCGAAGATGTGAGCAGCACGTGATTTACAAACACAATAACAGCTTGATGGGCGCTTAGGCCCAATCTCCTTCACCTATCCGACTTCCATTATATATCATGTACAAAATTAAAATCCGCATAACCTCAACATATTTAAACCATTTTTCAGTAGGTATCAAAATGTTAATACTAATCCACCCTAGGTAACCATCGACAGAAAATACTTTGATTTTGTATGATGTGTAGGTCAGCTATGATTTGCTTTTAGATATTGCATGGATACTTGCCACTTCCAGAATCAAATGACGATCGCATTATGATTATCCGTTACCTAGCTAATACATCACTTTCTAATTGCTTTTTCATGCAGCAAGGTGTCAGTGTAATGGTTCCATACTTTTACATACACGGAGTGCATAAATAACCTTGTGTATCAAAAGGTCTTTTGTGATATTTGGGATGTTTAAATTTACACTATTAATTATGCTACAAAATATGAAACCATCGTGATATTTCAAGGTGGTTACATTTTGTTATTATTATTGCGCCACTTATAATTGCATTGTATTAATTATTTATAATATTCATTAAAATGAATGGTTTTAGCTTATTAGTATGTACACACTCAATAGTGAATCTGTTTATGTATTTGGTAACACATAAACAACTTAAAATTTAGAAGTTTTATTATGAAGTAGTTTATTAGTCACGCTTTCATTATGGGTACATTATATCAAAACAATCAATATAAATGTAACAGTGATATTATAGACAAGTGTATAGTAATATTAAGAGTATTCATTAGGTTGGAGTTACATTTTAATGGAGCAAATTTAAATGGCGTCCAGACCCTTTTGTTTTCATATGGCTGTACAGGGCATAAAGTATGACCTGTTGTCCGACCGTTCGCTAGCATAAGTTTGTTAACGCTACTGATCCTAAACTACTTCGATCATTTCCATGAAACTTTACGCACAAATACATCGTAAGGTATATGTGGTCCATTATGATGTCCGATTTAAACTTCCAAAATAACAGCCACAAAGACCATCTTGAAAATTGTGTTACTGCTTCTACTCCTGCACGAAAAGTCATATAGGCATGGGCTTTTCACCAGAAGATTTATTATGATGTCTAGCTGGTAGTAAATAAAAACAGAGTCGCTTTACATCCAACATCGCCACCACAGCAGCAATGTATAAATCTTATTATCGGCAGTAGTCGTGAATGGATGGTCATATCAACATGGGGTATTCACAAAAAAAAAACATAGTATGATATTTAGTTGGTCCTGAACTAAAATGGTGGCGATCGCACATCCAATACGGCCGACATGTGAGCATAGGTTCCTCCTTTAAGTTTCGAACATAGGTTGTATGTCGAACTACTGTGTAAAATATCCACCGTATTGGTTTTGATGAAGTGTCGGACCAGGAAATGTATGGTCATACATTTTAATTGACACAGATCACACTGGTCACTAATATTTAATTGCTTTATTAACCTGCTACCAGTTGATGCCAGTCACTATTGCAGGCGTCTGAAGACTGGAATATCACATTTCACATGGCACAACCATAGGACCTATGGCTTGTATTGCAAGCAGGAAAATGTCATGGATTACTGTGGGTTTTTGCAGAGTATCGTATTTGTTTAAATTTCATAGATTTACTGATAGAACGTGACTCTTATTTTTAAAAACAAATACATTTATAAGAACACATATGTTAGAACAAAATGTATTATATTTGTTAAGTACTTCTTGCGTCTTTATGTAATACAAAACAATGATTTAGCAATTTGCAACAAAGACCCTGATATCAGTTTATCAATACGGTAATGGCAATTCGAGTCGAGAAGATTTTAACTTATCAAAGGTATTTGATTTCTTTTTACTTGATAAAGTTCTGTTACCCACATCCTGGGATAAAATGTTGCATCCAACATGAAAATAATGTGATATTTGTAAGCAGGAAAAGAGAAAAAAATATTTATCTAACCAGACTCGAAACTTTATCACACAATATTTATGGGAAAAATGTCACTGAAATCAAGTTTTTATCATTTGTGAAATATTTATTGCGTCTGTGCATATTACGTAACAATGATCCAGCATTTTGTAACAAAGACTGAGGTGTCGGGTTGTCTTTCTATTAAGTATAATAACTTTTTTCGTTGGAGGCATGCTGAGATATTCTGTGCATGTCCTTTATTCTAGCATATCAAGATGCACTGCATCATTGTACCTGTTTTCATCGAAGATTAATTAACTTCATTTGCCTTTTCAGAGTTTGTGTATTTAAAGATGCTCATACAAATCAAATTCAAATAAGCAAAAATCTCTCGATACAATTAAAGCCAAAGGAACTATGCAATACATTAATTTAGAAACGTCTTCGTACTAAAAATCGGAATCAAACAAGTTGGAAATACATGAGACATAAAATTATGCAACTGTACCTTTTTCGGGGGGTATGAGGAGATGGAAGATTGCACCAGTTTGACTAGATCTGTCCGACTTTCATGTAAAGTAAATGAATCTTAGTATATATTTTTGTGGACTAACTTTGTTTGCCTGCAAATAACCTATTATATGTTTACTGCAAGCGGTTATGTATACAGCTGCACATTTAACTGAATCACAAAAAGACGTAGCATTGTTGTGTTACCATTATTTATCGCAAATATCTTTAATAGTTAGCTTTTTAAACCTTTGAAACAAAGGGAAATCAAATACATTTGTATTTGTATTAGTTATTCATGTTATTGCCTGAAAGCATATATTTCAATTATATGTTCGTAAGGAAATCATTAATCATTAGGTCATCGAGAACATTTTGGTCCAGATATAAATTATGAATTAAAGACTTATGAACCTTTATAACATGATTCAAAGGAGATCGTATTTGAAAGAAGTAAAATGTGTCCATTATTCTATTTGGTATTTACTGTATTATGTATGTAACATATAAAAATGACACTCCTCGGAACTCAGCAGAATAACAAACATCCGCACACAGTCATCACAGAAGATTATCTACCATGAAAAAGCGTAAATGTATTCTGGATATGAACAGAACAAGTTAAGATCAGAAAAAGAAAATTAGTGTGCACAGTCAATGTAAACAAGCAGTAAGCGCTTCCAGTGACCCTTCATAAACACTGGTTAATTATGATCACGTGACTGCTTAAGATTAATAGAGTCTAATCAAATATTAATCATCTATGCTATTGAAGTTGATTGGTTGTCTATTTAAACTAGGTAGATAGCTCTGTCTATTTATTTATACAATATACTCAATGTATCAATTGTTTTCAGACACTTCCATATAACTTCCCTTAACGAGAGAAACAGAAATCAATCGAAATAATATATACTTCACCAACCCAACCAGTGATGCCAACCATTTCTACCTGTAACCAATCCGTACCAAAAATACCACATAAAATATAATTTTCTCCAAATTTATTTGGCTGATTAGTTTTAATCATAAAAACACTTTCACTGATGCAAAATATATCGAAGTGCATATATATAGTTTAACGATAGCATCTAATTAGCTATATTATGCAGAAGGGATCGGGCTACAATACAGATTCTCGCAATATTAGATAAGAGCCTCCCCAAGAAATACGGTGATACAAATTAAACAAACATGCCAATAGCAAAAGTAAAATAAAATAACACATCAACAATAAATTATATGTGCAGATAGATAGGTAAATGATAAAACTTTGAAGAAAAAAAGAAGAAAAAAACAGTATGGATATCAAGGAAAGTTAACAATGATGTTACCAAACTTCGGAATCAATTGCATTTAGTATGTAATACACCTACATCACTAGCAATTGGTCATTGTACGGTCTGAAGATGAGTAATATTATTAATAGCCTTTTATTTAGAATCAAACGAAGAAATATTGGTTAAAACGGCCCGTATCTTTATTGTACTTTTGAAACGACTTAAAGATATTCATAGTTTGTTCAGTCGCAGGTTCATGTGTGCCAAAAAAAGAAAAAAAGAGTAACGGGCATGTAGTAAGGAATATTTATTACATTTTGCCTTTGAAATGTGTATTAAGTGCATATGAAAATATAATGATATGCAATTTCTGCTTTTAACCCACAGCCGCATAAGGGATTTGTCTTTCAGGTGATTGAGATCACTACATTGGTTTCTGATCCTAGTATGAATCATAAAGTATTAGGGATCACCAGAAAGATAGCGTACTGAATCTACACTCCGGAAAGATAATTACGCAATTTTGGTACAGTCCTACGCGATATTAATACGTATTTTCAATAGCTGTTTGATGTACATCTTTCATATGACATGCCGTGGATTCATCGTTTTGTATTGGACGTAAATATCAATACTTTAAATTTCATTTCCCATTAATACTGACAAACATATGTGATTTATAAATAAAAACATTATTGGTATTTGATGTTTGGGTCTAAAGGGAAAAATAATTACTGGAAACCTCAAATTTAATAACACAGAACTCTTTGCAAGTTTTCCACAGAGGAATCACGAAACAAGCATGATATATGTAGAAGGGGACCACCTTAACATAAATTACGTTTGTTCGTTGTTCTGTGCCAAATTCTGTTCATACAAACAAGATTTTACCCATTTTCCAACCAAAAACGTCCTCGGCTGGAGGTGTGTCCTTAGTACGATGGTGTGTAACCACATGAATGTCCTTGTTTACACCAAATACAAACGCACGCGCGCGCGCACACACACACACACACACACACACACACACACACATTATTGTAAAACATACGAAACAGGGACGTACGATTTTTACCATCAAAATTAGGACGTCCATATCTCAACAAATTGATAGGCACTTAGATCGGTTATACTATACATTGGATATATATGCATGTCTTTTGCATTCGATTTGCAGTCGATTTCCCAGCAAATGTGTTTGAAATTTTATCACCAGAATCGGGAGGCAATGCTTTTGAAATTATGCAATCAGATCGACGACATTCCATAATTATATATTATGATTCTAAACAGCAACGAGATTGACCCAAACATTGCAGTAATTCTGACTCATGTAAATAGTCGCCTTCCATATCAACAAACTAAATTTAAATTTATGTTGAAAGTCTGACTGCTTTAATTTATACGTAGGTAGAAATATATGTACGCGAGTTTGAAGAAGGTTATTCGTCAGACGTCACAAAAATACAGAAAGAATGTTTGTATTAAAAGCAAATGATCAAAGACCTCAATGCCGGATGTTGAGTCAAAATAATGTTACTGACGTATTTACATTTTTGAACTTAAAATGTCTACAAAAAATCCACTTAATTAATATCATGATAATCTCTCCTGAAACACTCCAAAAATAAATTAATAAATCTCCCTTTCAGCAGGAAACCGTTTCTTTTCTTTTCTATTAGTTTTCTTTAGTTTCTTAAGAAAGAAAAACTTGTGGGCATAATTTATAAAAATGCCTCCGTTTCGTAAGCATGATCATTGGTGTGTGTGGGGTGGGGTGGAGGTGGGGGGTATATATGTAAAACATATACATTTTGTAAGTACTATCTCATGGTTGTGTGCATAACAACATCCCCGTTTCATATGTGCCTTGCCAAGATTGTATTGTAACACACAAGATGTCTCACTACCGAGCGAATCAATCACTGACGGGACTACCTTAAGGGCGATTTTCCCTTATTTCCAAAGGCTTAAACACAATGGTCGTTGTCAACGAAAGGGTTCTTAAGCGCAATAATTCAAAACATTACCTAATGAGCTCACCTAATAAAACTTTAATTTCATACTTGCATTTCTATGACCCATCAGTAAACATTTCCAAGCCGAAGAATTGTACTTTACGCCATTCACCCAAAACAAACATGACCCAAATACATAATGCCAATAATAAGTCATCTCGGAAATTGCTAAACGCTTGTACGTTTGAATATCCCTGAAGCTTTTTATGGATGGTCCATTTTGTGAAACAAACCCATAATACCGTAAAATAACGTGAATACCGTACATTGTGATGTCTGTCCATCGGCTTTGGGCTAATTACCTGGTTTCAGAAATATCTTCCCAAGACCGACTCCGATGATCAAAAAAAAGAAATAAACTTTGAAGAGGAAAATTTCTCCGTTTTGTAATATATATAGAACTTGTCTGCAAATTGACATACCTGTTCAGTACCGGGAAAATCAATGCTCTTGCATTCAAAGGTTCTCATTTAGTATGAAGTTGAAGGTTGAAATGCACCAAACCCACTTTCCTACCCTACATATTAGTAACAACCATTTTGTGCAAGGATGTCCTATTTCTGAATAAATGGTACCAGAATATATGTATGAAATCGTCCCCATTTACTATTAAAAGCTACATCAAAGTCGGTTTAGAAAAGGCTGTACCTGAAGATGAGAACGGTAAAATAAACAGGGTGTTTCTTTAGCATTCTTAATCTGAAAACGTACGAATCATTGTCCACTTTATGGTCACTGAACTGAAAAAATTAGTTAATAAATTGCAAGTACAAATCAAGTAAAGTCTATCGATCATGTTATTTACACCAATATGTGATGCGTCAAGAAAGTCGTATGACACAACTGTGACAATTTAACTTGTGTATGATTATATAAAGGAAGATTAGGTATATTTAGCTTGTAATTCGTATTAAGTGCTCAATATATTTTATAGTTAAAAACTGTAAGATGTTTTACACCAACAATTTCCATGAGACGCACCCTGCATACCAAATTTCGTAAACCAACGACGAAAAGTACATCTTATTACAAAGGATATAGCATCTAATTAATACTACTCGCTCCAGCCATGGTTAATTCACCCTCTGTTAACATATAAGGGTTGTTTAAATAGGAGTCTCTATTGTACAAAGCACTTGATCCGCATATTCAATCTTCTCAACAGATAAAGAAAGTCATAAAATATATTAAATAGTCAATAACTATTTACTGGATATGAAAATGTAAAGAAAAACAAAACTTAGATCATAACATTTATCTTCCTTGGGAAAAATAGATCTTGTGAATATCAATTTACCTTTGCAAATTCTGTTTCAGAAGAGAAGTACTTGTCTGACATGTAAGTTAAAATAGCTCTGCTCATATCCATGGCACAAAATGCAAATATCCGTTGGTGAAAATAATGGAATTATGTTTCATTCAATATTGTGTTAGATTTGAAACAAAATGTTCCTATTGGAAAGAGTCCAGGAACCAATAATAAGGCTTACAATTGTGTATTATCATAAACTCATGCCAGGCAATGAATGTCAATATTTTTGGGATGGTCATTTATGACCTATTAGTGGGCTGTCCTTATTTAACAACGGAACTCGTCGTGCTTATTTGAATATTAAACTGATTGGAAGGTGTCATCCAACAATAAATCGTATTGTTATCTATTAACAAAACTTTTTTCTTTATGTTGCTTAAATAGTATCCATCACAAATACTGTTCGAAATGATCAAGCTATAAATTCAATACACAAACAACCCACCTTAACTTAACTAGAACGAATTTGTTGTGAAGGTTTTATACATCACTTTGTTCTTCCTCCTTCCAATGTCATTTGATACCCTTCTAGGATGGATATGAAAATCCATAAGCTTTCCTGTGTTTTCTACCAATCATTCCAGCACTTGCTGTGTACCAGTCATTTTCAAATAAGTACTAATTACGCCTATGGTAAAAAATGAATATCAGCCTTTAATCGTCATGCCTTATGAAGTTCCAAGATGGAAGGCGATGACGTCTTCTATAACCTGTTTAGTGTTGTCATTTCAACAGTTCCTTCTTGAATCACTCAAATCAATATTCCGGCTTTAGAATTCCGAATAATTTCCAATATATGTCTTTGTCCAAGAATTCTGATGAAGAGCACTTATATGTATGTTTTCCAGAGAAATTAATTACCAATTCCGAAAAATAAAAAAAAAATTCAACTGGCAACAACAGATATACTTTTGAGCTCCGAAGGTATGAATTACGACTGACTAGAAAAACACCATGATACGTCACTTTAACTCCACTTACAATGCAGAACGGACCACCTGATAGGGTCAGGTGAACACTTACCTTCAAGGGTCGTAGTAACATCATATGTCAATTATCACGCCCGCCATGGACGAATTCGATTCTACTGAACGAATCTATAAGATTGAATAAAAATAAAAAGAATTGTTTACATAGAACTGACTCGCAAGCCAAGCATGACCTTGATTACGACCAATGATTTTCACTCTAGGAAAGAAATAAAAAAAGTTGTTTACCAGTTCTGAATCAAGGTCCGGAACTAGGTCAGCTAAAAATCCAATGTAGCAATATTGGTTATTTATCAGGTCAAAACAGAACTGAGCTGAATTTTCCGAAAAAATGTCAAATCCAGTGAATAAAGTCATCATTGCAATAACATGTAATGAAATAAAAATAAAATAAAAAAGAATTAAAAACTAACACACAAGTGAAAAAATTACATATACGTTATTCGCTGTTTACAATTTTCACTCATTCGCCCCCTCACCCCCCAAAAAGAGATAGAGACGGTGGAATGTATAATGCCGATGATATTGTCGTTGTCAGTATAGTCGTTTTAAAAGTAGTACTGATGACATATTGATTTTATAGCATAATGACCATACCGTAAGGATAGAGGATAACAATATCCTTAAGAAGTACCTTATATTTTAATGTATTTTTATGTGTTGTTCTTGATGATAACGAGAAAGTTCTTCGGAGGACTTTGAAGGAATTCTATAGATTATGGTGATTAAAAGACATGTTGAAAAATATAATATTTGGCATCAAGGCAATCAAAGCCGTTTTTCTTTTTAACTTATAGACAAATCAAAGGGAAGTAAATGATTAGTTATTATTCTTAGGGCTGATTTTAAGTACAATGGTTCATTTCATTTGGTAAAACTCATTTTCACTGTGGAAGCTAATAAATAAGAAATTTGATTTTATCATTTGATTTGCTATTAAAAATTTTGAATATATTACTTTGCTGTTACTGTTACATTGATTGGAGATCTTGAGTTATGTACGTACTCTCATAATTTTAAGCAAATGTTTTATTTCTGAGAAAAGAAATCCAACTATGTATCTTATGTGGAGAGAACAGTAGGTTTCCTACGAGCAGCTTGATCAAACATAGAGCTGATATTTTTTGGGATCAATGTGTTAATGGATGAAAGAGGAACATCTAAACAATATTATATTCTATTGCTGCGGTTGTGCAATCTTATATGCCTTTCCTTTATCAGACAAACTTTGCGTGATTCGGGAGTGAATCATTGATGGTTATCTCATTCATTCTTCTATATATTTGCGAGAAATGCATAGCAACAATAACGTTTCTATAGCAGCAACACTTTACAAGGTAGCTAATTTTGATATTACAGTTATAATGCCCTAAACAATGAGAAAAGTATGAAATTAAATGCAGCTTTACTTTATCGGACACACCTGTTCTTTAGAATTATGGACATTTTTCACGTTTGAAATAATCCAGGAGGTGTTGATTAATAAACAATTTGGTGTATGACGATACAATCAATACAGTTTGGTTTATCAGATATCTGTATCCAGTTTGAATCATGGACAAATATACCTCAGTAAGAGCATTATTGACAGTGGTATGCAATATTATGCAACTGTCGTTAATTCACTTGGAGTTTTGGTAAAAGGATCTAATCATATAAAGAGATTGACGTACATGCGGTTGTAGACGCTACTGTATAGAGGATCTGAAACAGTTGCCGCACGAAACCAGTTAGGCCTACAGTGGCTTATTCAAGTATCTATGCAGCACACTCTGAAATGGCCGAATAAATAATCAACATTCAATATAAAGGTATAAAGTACATTTTGTTTCTGCAACGAACAAAAATACGGCATGAGAATTCAAAATAGAGCGATAATTTTTTCCTTAATTCTCTATGGGCTATATCAAAATCAACTTGTTGATAGCTGGAATGGTTAGTGAGGAAACGAAATTCGTAGAGTATTTATGTTGATTTGCAAACAAATACAAAGCCATACTTAATATAGCTTTATGAGCATCAGAAATATTTAACAAAATAAACCTAGTAGCTGCTACAGAGTGCAATAAACTCACTCTACAGGTCATATTGGTCCAAAGGTATAATGACCGCCTCTAGCCTTAGACATATCACGATCGATTCCCAGAACCAGAGAAAATTTCAATCTTATTTGTGTGTGTGTGTGTGTGCGTGTGTGTGTGTGTGTGTGTGTGTGTGTGTGTGTGTGATTTGGATTTTTAATGTAGCTTTAACAATTTGAGTCGTATCACTACGATCTGCGCATTGTGGCCGTTTATAGAGATTTCTAGCAGGCATAGTGTAAAATTTAGAGTGAAGTGTTGGATTGGAGTTGTGAGTGGAGCCTGGAGTCTGGGATGTATTAATCTAGATTAAATTGCAGTGCTTGGATCTTGTCATTTGCATATGGTTATGTCTGAGCAGGTGATTGTAACACGATCACTATAGTCCAAAATCCCAAAGAAAGATCAAAAGGAAAGAAAGAAATACCAGTCACAGGTAAAATTTTATCAAGGGATTCTCCACAGTATTTGTTGTCAATGCATATCTAATACTTCAGTCACGAATATCTTCAAGGTCATCTTTGCCGTATTCCACCAGCATCAAGTGAGAAATCGATGACAATAAGAAAAACTGAGTAAGGTGTAAAATATTACCAAAACACTGAAATAGATTCCATGATTATTTTGAATAACTTAATGAATTCTCAAAGAAATATAGCATTAATTCCAGTTTAATATTGTGTTAGGATGTGTGTACTGTTGCATTGAGTCATCTATATTATTACACCCTAGACTCCTGGCTCTACTCCAGACTTCACTCCAGACTCTTACACTATGCCTTTCTAGCACTGTGGCATCGTGTCACAGACGTGTAACATCATGTCTTACCCAGTTATGATATATTTACACCAGGCCGACCCGTCTTAACATTAACTTCTTCATGCTGATCCTCAAGTGGGGCAGCAGCTAGTACCATTTTTCTAGGTCTCTGGTTTGATTAGCCGGAGTTCGAACCCGTGACCTCCCTCATCCTAGGCGGACGCTCTAACCACGTAAGCCACCTGAGCGGCCTCTTTTTCACTTACTAAATATAGTAACCCGTAAAAGGTTCATTTTCCATTTTGTTATGAAAACAGTCTTAATAGCCACCACTTATGTATTTTTTTAAAATAATTATACCACTAAGTAAATATAGTAACATGTAATAATTGTGTTTTCCAGATGGATATCAACAATATCAATAGTCACCACTAACTTAAACTTTTAGTTACAATTATTTATTTCTTCCTTTATTACTAAGTGTGCATAGCATCATACATATTGTCGTTATTCGTTTTTTTTTTTTGTTGTTTTATTCTTAAGCATTCAATTTGAAGATGTAATGCCAAAATTACAAGTAAGGAGATAATGAGACTTGGTGCAGGAAAAGACGTCCGACTCTAAAAGCAGAAAGTTTATTATTTCTTTTTTTACCTCAGAACTCAATTGTTTATAGAAGAATATTACAGAAAACTGCAGCTTGTTCCAAGTACATGTGCTGGATAAACGTATGTAGACTGCAATAAGTCGCGAAATGTAAATCATACCACCAGGCCCGGCGCGTGGTGTTTTTCTTGTGTGTGCGATACATGTTTGGCGCCTTTCCAAAAAGATATTATCGAAAATTTCCACAGATGTCAGAAGGGATGGCACATATTATTCGGCGGAGGCACCTGTGTGCATGGCGCACATCGCACACGCAACCAGCCGGGTCTGCATATCACTAAGTAAAAATAACCCATTGAATTGAACATTAATATTAATAAATAATAGCTGGGACTACAATATCGATTGAGAAAGAAATAAAATCACTAATTTCAAAACAAAAAACTCCATTAATGCATTTTAGCTTTAAACACATCATGTTGACAATCAGACTACAAGTCGTGAACAACATAATTAAATTCCATCCCGAGGCTGAGATTTGCTGATAATGTGTCTATAATTCCTGTAACCTGTAAACATTGACATGGAAGCATTTTATAACATACATTTACTTCATGACATCGTCTGTTGTAAAGTGCTTTTTACACCACTAATTTCCAGCCTAACATATTCTATATCAGGATTATCCAACTGTACCTTAAATAACACTGCCATTTTTATGTATAGGAACTATAATCGTTGAGGGCAGATTGATGCAGTTGTATCCCTAGAGAATTTTTTAAAAACGAAATTTCCCTATCCCGAAAATACAAAATTAAAAAATAAGATAAGGATATTTTGTTTAAAATACAATTTCATTGCCTGACGGGGCACCCACTTGGCGGGGGCGCAATGACAACTGATGAATTTGATCCTCTTTTTGTCCGGCCTTGACTAGTATTTCTTACAATACCTGTAATACTAGCAACCTTTCGTCATTTTCCTTCAGATTATATGAACCCAGAAGTTACCCGTGTAATGTCTCCTCAAAACAAACTGAACGCAAAGAACATCTGATACAATTTGAGAATATAATATATTGAATCAGTAACTCGACACAGGAATTTATTTGTATTTCAGTGACGTCGGAAGATTGCAAGGATCCTTTTCCTCATTGGCATACCAATCTTAAAAACTTTGTTTAGTACATACTTGAATCATATCATAAAATGGGATTTATTTGGGTAAATCTGAATCTGCCAAACCTACGCTTTCTTCCAATTGACCACTTTTAGCAATATTTGTATTCTTTCTGCGTTGATTAATGTTTCCACGATGAATAACACAAAAGAAATGTTTGGTCTAAAAACTTTAATGATAGATTACAACTGACTCAAACAGAGAAAACACATACACACCAATGTCTCACAATGACCGTGTCACAAGTCATATAGGGTTATAACTGAGTGTGGAGGCTGGAATTGACCTTATGTGACCTGTAACTGTCAGACCATTTATAGCAAGAGAATGTTAGAGTGGTATATTATCACAACTCTCCCTGAAAATGAGCTTTATGTTGCTTTTTCAATAATTATTCACATAGTCATTTCTCCTTTTTCTTTTGTAAACGTATGCCAATTTGACAAGTTCTGTTTTACACATGACGGTACACGTCGGTGGCTCTGAATACGTCTCTATCATGTTCTGCGTGTGTGTGTGTCTGTGTGTGTGTGTGTGAGAGAGAGAGAGAGAGGAGGGGTTACTCGCTCTAAATATAAGAAACTCCATTTTACGTGCGATCATTTGAAGAATAACAAAATAGAACTTATCCTGACAAATATGCGACTTAAAAGAGTGAACAGGTTATTTTCAAATCAGAGCCTGCATATATATTTTTCTTGAACTTTATTCACTTATTTCACTTCATTCGTTAATGAGCTTCTTGATCGAATGGGCATTTTTTGTCGAAACATATTTGGGTTTTAAGTAAAACGAAGAGTAATGAGATGTTTCACATGTCATTAAATTAGTATATACTTATGTCCATACAAATAATATCATGATTCAACAGAGAATCTTTTTCTTTAAGGAAAAATAAATTTCACTCTTATTCTATCTCATCCTTTACATGATGTTATATTTCCAGGTTTTTTTTCACTCTGTATTACATGCAAATATTTACACTGCCATCATAGAATTTTGTAATTATTTAATATATGTATATTGAAGGCCTAATAGACATAATAGTAATACAGTTCTGCTTCCCTATTTCAACGTCTTGGCATATACTTATCGAGCAATATCCCTCTACCCTCGAATAACACCTACAAGTCCCTGACTATTTTCAAAGTGTTTCTCTTACTACTGCTAATAGGAGTACAAATACTACTGCTGCTACTGATGCTGCTGCTAGTACTATTACTACTTCTACTAGAAGATTCTGAATACATCCCAGACATTAATAGCCAGTCTGAAAGAAAGAGGCATTAATTATGTCCAACAAAATTACATGAAAAATATTGTTAAAAATAATAATGAAAGTAATATTCGAATTTTTGGATCTACTGTTTGCAGAATCCAATTAGCAGATCGCGTGCATAAAAAGAGGATGAATGTGGTAAATTTCATGCAGATATCCCGGATGAAAGAACATCATACTAACACATACAACTTAAATTACAACTGTTTATTTACTTTTCTTTTAACGTTCGTTCGTTTCTCCTCTTCCTTCCGTCCACCCTCCCCCCCCCCCAAGAACGGTCACTTATATTGCAATGTCTGTTAAGTGCGATGTGTGATGTCATTAACCTGTTCATTGTTCTGTGCTAGTTGCATATTTGTTATTCTTCAGATGATCACACACAAAATGGAGTTTCTTATATTTAGTACGAGTTACCCTTCTCTCTCTCTCTCTCTCTCTCTCTCTCTCTCTCTCTCTCTCTCACACACACACACACACACACACACACACACACACACACACACACACACACAACATGGTAGAGAGGTATTACGAGGCACCGACGTGTACCGTCATGTGTAAACTAGAACTTTGTCAAGTAGGCATATGTCTGCATATTATTAAAAAGATAAAGGAGAAATGACTATGTGAATAATTATTTTAAAAAAACAACAACAGAAAGTTCATTTTCAGGGGGAGTTGTGGTAATATAGGATTTAATATTTTGTTGCGATAAGTGCTCTGACAGTTACAGGTCACATAAGGTCAACTCCAGCCTCCACACTCAGTTATAACCCTATATGACTTGTGATAAGATTAGCGTGAGACATTGGTGTGTATGTGTTTTCTCTGTTTGAGTCAGTTGTAATCTATCATTAAAGTAGTTAGACCAAATCTTTCTCCTGTGTTATATATCATAAAAAGCATAACAGAACGCAGACAAAAAACAAATATTGCTAAAAGTGGTCAATTGGAAGAAAGCGTAGGTTTGGCAGATTCAGATTTACCCAAATAAATCCCATTTTATGATATGATTCAAGAATGTACTAAACAAAATTTATTTTAGATCGATATGCCAATGAGGAAAAGGGTCCTTGCAATCTTCCGACGTCACTGAACTACAAAGAAATTCCTGTGTCGAGTTACTGATTCAATATATTATATTCTCAAATTGTATCAGATGTTCTTTGCGTTCAATTTGTTTTGAGCAGACATTACATGGGTAACTTCTGGGTTCATATAATCTGAAGGAAAATGACGAAAGATTGCTAATACTACAGGTATTCCACGAAATGCTAGTAAAGGCCGGACAAAAGGAGGATCAAATTCGTCAGTTGCCCTTGCGCCCCCGCCAAGTGGGTGCCCCGTCAGGCAATGAAATTGTACTTTTAAACAAAATATCTTTATTTTATTATTTAATTATGTATTTTCAGGAAAGAGAGATTTCTTTTTTTCAACATTCTCCAGGGATACAAACGCATCAATTTGGCCTCAACGATTATAATTCCTATGCATAAAAATGGCTGTACTATTTAATATGCAGTTGGATAATCCTGATATAGAATATGTTAGGCTGGAAATTAGTTTTGTAAAAAGCACTTTACAACAGACGATGTCATGAAGTAAATGTATGTTATAAAATGCTTCCATGTCAATGTTTACAGGTTACAGGAATTATAGACACATTATCAGCAAGTCTCAGCCTCGGGATGGACCCTAATTATGCTGTTCACGACTTATAGTCTGATTGTCAACATGATGTGTTTAAGGCTAAAGTGCATTAATGGAGTTTCCGTTAGTGATTTAATTTCCTCGTCAGTCGATCTGTATTGACAGCTATTATTTATTAATATTAATGTTCAATTCAATGGGTTATTTTTACTTAGTGATACGATTTACATTTCGCGACTTATTGCAGTCTATATACGTTTATCCAGCACATGTACTTGGAACAAGTTGCACTTTTCTTTAATATTCTTCTATAAGCAATTCAGTTCTGAGGTAGAAAGAATAATAAACTTTTTTCTTCAAGTACTTGCTTTCACAGTCGGCAATCTTTTCCTGCACCAAGTCACATTATTTCCTTACTCATAAATTTTGTCATTACATCTTCAAATTGACTACTTAAGAATAAAACAAATAACGACAATATATATGATGCCATGTACACTTATTAATAAAGGAAGAAATAAATAACTAGTGCCTAAATGGTTATGTTAGAGGTGACTATTAATATTGTTCATATCCATCTGGAAAACGCAATTATGATATGTTACTTTATTTACATAGTGGTCTAGTTATTTATACAAAACATACATATGTGTTGGCTATTAAGACTGTTTTCATATCAAAATGAAAAATGAAACTTTTACGGGTTACTATCTTTAGTAGTAGTTGTTGTTGTTGTTGTTGTAGGGCTTAGCGCCATTTTTCAGCACACGATACTCTATACATGGCGGCCAGTATTAATGGTGGAGGAAGAAACCGGGAAATCCCCGGAAAGAACCACCGACCCACGAGAAGCTACTGGCAAGCTTTCTCACATATCCACATTCGCCGAATCCGAGACTCGAACCCACGCAGACAGAGGTGAGATGGCAGTGATCCGTAACGAAGAGCGCTTTAGACCACTCGGCCACTCGGGGTCCCCTATCTTTAGTAAGTGGAAAGAGGCCGCTCAGGTGGCTTACGTGGTTAGAGCGTCCGCCTAGGATGAAGGAGGTCACGGGTTCGAATCCCGGCCTTGTCAAACCAGAGACTTAGAAAATGGTACTAGCAGCTGCCCCACTTGGCGCTCATCATTAAGAAGTTAATGTTAAGACGGGTCGTCCTGGTGCCAAGATAATATGACTGGGTGAGACATAATGCTACATGTCTGCGGTACGATGCCACATTGCAAGCAAAGCATATAGTGTAAAATTTTGAGTGGAGTATTGGATTGGAGTCTGGAGTGAAGTCTGGAATAGAGTGAGGAGTCTGGTGTGTAATAATTTATACGACTCTGTGCAACAGTACACACATCCTAGTACAATATTAAACTGGTGTTAATGCTATATTTTTTGAGAATTCATTAAGTTATTCAAAATAATCATGGAATTTATGTCATTGTTTTGGAAATATTTTACACTTTACTCAACTTTTCTTACTGTCATTGATTTGTCACTTGATGCTGGTAGAATACGGCAAAGATGCCCTTGAAGATATTTGTGGCTGAAGTATTAGATATGCGTTGACAACAAACACTTCGAAGAATCCTTGATAAAATTTTTCCTGTGACGGGTATTTCTGTCTTTCCTTTTGATCTTATTTTGGGATTCTGGACTATAGTGACATTGTTACAATCACCTGCTCAGACATAACCATATGCAAATGACAAGAAACAAGCACTGCAATTTCATCTGATTAATACATCCCAGACTCCAGGCTCCACTCAAAACTCCAATCCAACACTTCACTCTAGATTTTACACTATGCCTGCTAGAAATCATTATAAACGGCCACAATGCGGACATCGTAGCGATACGACTCAAATTGTTAAAGCTACATTAAAAATCCAAATCACACACACGCACACATAAAAAAGAGAGAAAAATTCTCCGGTTCTGGGAATCGATCGTGATATCTCTATGGCTAGAGTCAGTCATTATACCTTTGGACCACGAAACCATTTAGTCAATGTGCAGCTTTATATGACCTACAGAGAGTTTATTGCACTCTGTAGCAGTGACTAGGATTTTTTTGTTAAATATTTCTGACGCTCATAAAGCTATATTAGCTATGGATTTGCATTTATTTGCAAATCAATATAAATACTCGTTATCAATTTCGTTTCCTCATTAAACGTTCCAGTAATAAACATAGTGATCTTGATCTAGCTCCTAGAGAATTAATGCACAAGTTACCGTTCTGTCTTGAATTCTCATGTCGTATTTTTGTTTGTTGCAGAGACAAAATGTACTTTATATTCAATGTTGATTATGTATGTACTGCATAGATACTTGAATAAACCACGGTAGCCCTAACTGGTTCCGTTTGGTAACTGTTTAGATCCTCTACAATCACATCTGCGCCAATCGCTTTATATGATTATTTCCTTTTACCAAAACTCCAAGTAAATTAACAACATTTGCACAATATTGCATACCATTGTAAATAATGTTCTTATTGAGGTATATTTGTCCAAACTGGATACACATATCTGATAAACCAAACTGGATTGTTTGTATCGTCATACAACAAATTGTCTACTAATTAACACCTCCTGGATTATTTCAAACGTGAAAAGGTCCATAATTCTAAAGAATAGGTGTGTCCAATAAAGTAAAACTGCATTTAATTTCATACTTTTCTCATTGTTTAGGGTATTACCATTGTAATATCAAAATTAGTTACCTTGTAAAGTGTTGCTGCGATAGAAACGTTATTGTTGCTATGTGGTGTATACTGGTTTGAGAATATGCAGTTGATCTGGTGACAAAATTATTTAACGACGCAAATTCGGTTTTATATATATTTCTTGTTCACATTTTAAATAAATTTAGTTTCTTCTAGGAGATGTAAGTTGCCGGTATTAGACAATTATAGATAGCGATTTTATATATAAAATAAAGCATCGTATCAATGTCCGTTTATCAGTAATGTCGGAATTAAAACTTAACCATTTTCTTTAAAATTAATGTCTCCGGCAAGTGTGAAAGAACATAAAATTTGCAAAGTTTTAAACTTATATAATATGGAAAACGTCTTGAAAGTTTCATGTTTTCTTGACTGCGGGTATACTTTTTTTGTATAAATAAATTGCAATCAGCTGCATTTTTCACATTCTCCGCATTCTGCACCTCACGCGCGGCCGCCGAACGCGATAAATACGAACAATATAACGTTTGCTTAAAGACAAAGTTAGGTCTATATAAGCTACGTAAAAGACTTTATTAAATAAAGAAATTAAAATGTGGACTTTTTTGAGAACGTTACAGAGCTTTAGAGTACCTAGTCCTTTGTGGATGGGTTATTTTTGGGGTAAGAAAGAACCGTATGGATTTTGGGGTCAAAGGTCAAAGCAATTCAGTGGAAGGAAAAACTCTTTCTGCGCAATGAAGAGCTCTACACCATGTACAGTCACCAAACTTTGTATAGACGACTCCCACTTGGGGAAGGGAAGGACCTTCAAGTTTGGGAGTCAAAAGGTCAAAAGTCAAAGGTGACTGAGCCTGAAGGAAGAAAAATATTATTGCACAATAACGTAAGTTCTCCACCATCAGTAGTTACATTACGTTATGGATGGCTTGCACATTTGGGTAAGGAACTAACCTGTACATTTTAGAATCTAAAGGTAAGTGGTCAAGGTCACTGTGGCTAAAAAAAGAAAAATGGTCTGCATACAATTACTCAGCCTCCCCACCGTCTACAATTATCAAACTTTAGCGTAAGAATGAATGCTTTTGAGTTTGTTGTCGCAGGTAAAGGCCGTTGTTACTCAAGGAAAAAATGTTTTCCTGAGTGTATAATTATTTCTTCATCGTGTACCTGTACGAAACTTTGTGGATAGCAGCACATGTGGTAAGGACGAAGCATGTTGATTTTGACATCAGATTTCAATGTCTCTGCAATTAAAGGACTTAACCTGGTTTCTGTAGAAAACTTTCAGTTATTTACCATGTACTTTAATCAAAGCTTGTGGATGACTTATATGTTAGATAGAAAAGAAGCTGATGGACCTTTTTGTTCAAAAGTTCAAAAGTCAGGGCCACCTTGCCTCCAACAAACATGGGTTCAGCAGAAAAACGTTTGTTCTAGAGAAAGCATCTTAATCAAACTTTGTGGATGGCTTGCTGTTTGGATAATTAAGACATCTATGGGTTCCTGTATGCAAATTAATATGTCCTAGCCATGGTAAGTATAATACGAAAATGTTGGTTTCTGCACATAGATATAGTTTAATACTACATACCTTAACTAAAGATTGAGGTTATTGAGACCATGTCCAGAGTCAACCATTCCCTACCAATGCCTACAAGTGAGGACTATTAAACACAATATAGGTGTATAATGTGTCATTCGTAATATTTATTTATGTCCTCCATTGATGGGAAATCTATTGCTATTGTAGGTGGACCTGGGATAGTTCCATGGGTGCGTCTGTAGACAGATTTGGATTCAACATTTCTCACCTAATGTACTTAATGAATAACAACATACTTGGTTCAATTATATTCTGGCATAATATAATTACCTCCTTTCCTTTCTACCTGTACCACTGCTATCCCTGAACATGGCCATTAAAATTAAGAAGTTTGTAGGAGACATCTCAATTTAAGACTTTTTTCATCACTTTTTATTTCAGTACAACCTGACCCAGTTTGCTTCAGCTTTTGGAAATTATATTATTGTACATTGATATTTGTTTCTACACCTTAAACTCTTGCTCCTGTGTCATTTACCATGGTGGGGCATATGCTCAGCTATAATCCTTGCCCTTGGATACTATCCATCTTGTGCATTTCTTGTGCTTTTGGGGTAGATGTCAGCTACCTTGAGCAATATCATGCCCACATAGGACTGGTTTGTTTGTTAGGTTTTTAAACCATATCAACTTTACTTTATATTGGAATATAACATAACATTTTCTCCCTGGGTCGTGCTCTTCAGTGAGGCCAGGGGATTAAAGGTTGTGTCCTTGAATATATCGCTACATTTTGTCTCACTGGCATATCATGTGTTGCCTAAAACAATTATTGAGGGTTTTGTGTTGTCCATAACAGTAACAAATATATGTAACTATTTGGTCACAAAAGTGAAAGTTGGAGATGGTGTTTTATTTGATGAACCAGCATATCCTATTTGTCCATAAGTATTTTGTCAACATTAGTATTCCTGTCGTGCTTGTTATATTTACTGGATATTGTCACCTGCTGAACAACATGTCCAGTAGTACATATGTATATTATCAGAATAATTATTCCTGTCGTACTTGTATATTTATTGGATACTGTTACCTAGTGAAACATATGCAGCTTGTCCATAGGTATATTGTCAGAATAATTATTCCTGTCATACTTGTATATTTTCTAGATATTGTCACCCGTGAAACATGTCAAGTTATTCATCATAGGATATTGTCAGAATATTTATTCCTGTCATGCTTTATTTCCTCACTTACTTGGCCTCATGACATATGCACTTTCATTGGACAGAGTTTACTGTCCATGTTATGGGTTGATTTGACCATTTTATCCACAAACAGATACATTTATTTCAGTAGTAAGATATGTTCAATGTCACAGTCAGATCAATTCTAATGCTTATACCATTTTTACAAGCTAATTTAGTCTATCGATAATATCAGGCCGCTTATGATACGAGATATTTAATTTATCTTATGACTCTGAGCAGAACTTGGACAACAAACACACAGCCAAATATACTCGACAAGATAATCAAGGCACTCGATATGGATATGAGTGTGCAGAGGAGAGAGACTATTATCCCTACTGGCAACCCTCACCCTGGAAAGTAAGTGTTCTTTATGATCATTTCTCTAACTGGACACTACTTATTGCACCATATATAATATTATTCTTTTTCTGCCAAATTTTAATTCTAAACGGAAGAGTATTAAATTGGGTTTCTCACCCCATCGTTTTATCTTTACATGCATCATTCCATCCTACCTGTTTTTATACAATAACTCAATTACAGGTCTAGAATATAATATAAATTTATTCGTAGCTGGAAAGACTTGGGGATTGAGAAATTTACTAACCCTGCTGAATCTTCACTAGTTCGCTTTTTTCGTCAGTATCACAATTATTCATTATCCAGAAGTGCAAATCTTGTTTCAGAAAACCAAGAAAGTTACTTGAACACATTCAATAAAAGTTCGAAAAAAACCCCAATGATTCGCTAAAAATTGACTCATCTGAAAAGAAAAAAAAAAAAAAAGAACGAATTGACTTGATAAAAGAAAAAAGACTTAGACATCATTCACTCTGGTCATTACATATTCTAACTCCACAGTCAACGGATTTCAAACAGTATCCATCATGATACAACGAATGCAGGATGACACAATCTCTTATTATGACAGCATTTGTATTGTATGGGTTTTCACCAAAGATATCAAAGGATACAAACATTTACAGTTGTATGGAATTTGTGACTCTGAAATTGCTAATCCGTAAAGATGCAATAGTTGATCATAATATATATTTTGCTTACTATGGTACTGTAATGTCGTTTGTAACACTTCCTTATCTCTGCTTCATAGTCTTGGAAATACAACTTTAACATATAAACCGAACATAACGAATAAGTAGTTTGTACCCTCATTTTGAAATACGATAATTCAAATTCTAATTGCTTTTACACTCTATGCAACATTTGGATTATTGGGGATTTACTCCACTCCAAGAGAACTTAGACATTATCCGAACTTTCGTAGTCTCGAAAATTAACTATGTTAGCGTCAACAAATGAAACCGTACTAGCCATCGGACTTTCAAAATTAGAGAAACTGCTTGTCCAGCAGAAAATTTACAAGCATTGGGCGAGCAGGCTACCACTAATCTCTACCCCTGAATCATACCTGCTTGTTTCTGAAAACACTTGTAGATAAGTTTTGATCATCCATTTATCAGGTTTGTTGTAAATGCCAAAAGTCTACAAAAGCAAGTCTTCATAAATGTCATATTGCTAGTCTAGAGAACTGACACTGGAATTTCTTGGTTTAACATACTAGAGGTTGAAAATATAATAGGAGATCTGGAAGCCATTTTGTTGTGGTCATCATATAAATGTTTAAAAGAGTAGGTATTGTGGGCTGGGTTTTACTCCTCATGAACCAATGAGTCCAATTGAAATGATAACATAATAAAAACTATGTCACTAAACATGTTATGGCCTCAAAGATTGATTTTTATATACTCTCTTTTTTGGGGAGGGGTGTAGGTAGGTATATTAGTTTTATCTCTATGTCTGTATGTACATATTACTAGTAAACATTTCAGAGAAATCTCTCTTTTACATATTTCCACTAAAATATACATGTTGAGACACTAATTATCTTTGCTTTTTGAACAGCTTCTTCACGAGTCATTGGTTAAAAAGAGAGTAGAGGTGTCTGAATGTAATTTATATTTTAGTATATATATATATATATATATATATATATATATATATATATATATATATATATATATATATATATATATATATACGTACTCCATGGGTTAATGAGATACAATAACGAATCCATGTTTATTCTCATGAAAACAAATTAGTAATTGTCACAGACTTTAAGATTTCACTGTGAAAATATATTTTAGAGGAGCAATGAAAGTCTTCAGAAGAATACCATAAAGAATGTCGAGACATAAAATTTAAATTGTGATCTGCACAAGTAATTGCTTGTATTCATATTACACGATTATACATGTTTTGTGGTCTTCCTAAAGACCAAATGAGCATCAAAATGTAAATGTAAGGCTTTCAAGCTTACACTAACTAAATTTTAATATGCTTCCTTTGAAAGTTTAAACATATGACGGTGTAATGTCCTGGGTAAGACGACCAACCTGACTTAAAAATTGGTAGTTCGTATTATTTCAACGGATGCTTCCTTATTGAGAACATGAATGGGTATGACAATGTGATTAGTACCATTTTAGAGGTGGTCAGAGTAGGAGGTTTAACGCTATTTCCTTCACATTTGAAAACTTACTAAGGTGAAAGGAAGCTAATGTAGGATAATACAGAAATTTTCAGACTATGTTTAATATGTGTATAGATGGTTTGCAAGAGAATGTGTCATATGTTGTTGCTAATCTGTATTGTCAGCTTTGAATTGTTTGATGCATCTATTGTATTGTCTTTGACCCTTGATCATGATTGGAAATGTAAACAGCTTCATGTTATTATTACAATGTCATGTTATTCCAAAATTACTGTTATCTTACCTTGCTGACATTGTTATGATCGGTTTATGATTACAGTTGAAACTGAGATGAACTTATGAACGATGAGGTGAAAATGGGTGAGATTAGTCTTCTAAACTTCAACTCTGAAGCAAGTTTGGTGTAAAGTATAAAGAGCATTTTTCTGCATAAATCCGAGATATTCTTCACCTTGTGGTTAACAAATAACTCACAGTTGTGCCACTTGTCAAAAAATCATATTTTTGTTTCACATAATGAAATATATTTGGAAGAATTATTTGAAAAAAAATCCTGAACATATGTAGAAATTATCTTTCTTTGTCACATTTTTATAACGTTTGTAAGACATACAAGGAAATTTAATTTATGTCATTTTGGTGGGACTTTTGTGGCAACGTTTTTAAATGATTTATTATTCTGGACTTTAGGACATAGCTATTCTGACGAATAATGCAAAGAAATGTCCTTACTACCAGTCTGAGAGTCAGAATGTCAAATCACGCTGGGGATGTTACTTCTCGTTTGAGGATCTAAAAAAAGCCAACACTCTGATCAACAGCTTCCCAAAAACAAGTCTTCCCAACAACAAAGAAGATTGTGAGGTGCAGTTGTAAACATTTTCAGTACAAATGTTATCATTGTCATTACCTTTATTGTATATCTGACAGATTTATTGCTTTAATGTAAACCCTACTGTCATGTAAATATTTCGTGCATAGAAAGAATAATCACTACTTTATGATCTAGTAATTTTTTTCATTCATTTTCTCAGTATTATTGCAAATTTTATAAATTATCAATAATAATAATTCTTGTAAATGAATAAGATAAAAAAAAATCAGTTATAAGTGTGGTTTTAGGAAAACGTTACTGTTCTTCAAAAGAAAAAATAATCTGCAAAATGAATCACTTGGATATTTTTGTACATATCTTTTATTGTTCAACTCCAGTGAAAGGCCTTACTTCAAGCGTTGAGGTAGTTTGCCATCTACAGTCCTCAATGCGCCTGACCAAATAACATCACAATAATGTACAATACATACTTGAAGTCCTAATTTGAAATTCGTTTGATTGGCCAACTGTCTACATTATAATCAATTTGATGTTGAGACGATTGTGACTTTAAGTTTATTGCGAATTCAATAATTTTGTAATCCTTGTGCAAAACTTAATATTTGTTTGTTATTAAATTCTTGGAAATCTTCACAGACTGGTTGTCAACAAATGAAATAAATCTGTCGATTTTCTATTCACGAACACATTCTCTGAACAACAGTTTAAACGAATCTTGGCAGAAAAGCTTCATACTTGTGATGTTACAATCTTTTATGTTTTGATAACTGAACCTAAATCCCAAATCTACCATGCCATATAATTATATATATATATATATATATATATATATATATATATATATATATATATATATATATATATATATATATATATATATATATATATATATATATATCGTAGAGCCAGCACATCTCAGTTATTATTTAAAATGTTATCTGTTTATTGGTCGGTAATTAGTTTATTACATACACATTTATTCTTTCATCTTTTATACAGGATTTGATAACAATGTTCAGTCAACATTTTGGTATGATACTAATGTGTGGCCTCTATATTTGTAAACACACACACACACACACACACACACACACACACACACACACACACAGAAATTATTTACCAGCTGAATAATATAACTGATTTATTATTGATTCTAATCTAGTGAATAAATTATGCTAAGGGTATTTAACATTAGTGTTGGATTATCAGGCATTTCCATTTATAGAGGAATACATGTAATTTTCCACAGTGTGAGTGTCTCGCAAGACAACCAAGCAGGTACAACGTGTCATCACTGACATCTGCTGGATATTTTTAATGCACTAAATTAAACTTCTGTAAGTCTCAGTTTGCTTTGATTTATATTTGAGATGCATCCAAAATGAATGGAAAAAAGAAGAACAAACAAGAACAACATGGGATATGTGTTCCATTTCAGGGGAATAGAACCTGTTTGACATGGCATAGGAAGACATTTAAGTGTGATGGCATCTACGTATTTATACACTATATTAAAACATTTACATCCTACTAGCTTAAAACAAAAAAAAACAAAATGATCTAGTTTTGAGTATGTCAGCAAGTGGACTCTATATGTTCCTCCTTTCAGAAAACAGTGGTTAATGGTATTAAGGGAGTGTGGACAGAATTTCCAGCACATGGATTGCCTCAACCTGACTGCCGGGAGACAGAGTTTTCTCGAGATAATCACCACGGTAATGGACTGGATGGTACCCCAACTGTGTACAACTGGACTCTACCTAATATTGATGAAAACAAATGTATCGTTAGAATCAGGTAAAATTTCGGCCCTTTGTAAATTCTAGTCTGTGTGATTTTAACCTGCATTTCCAAATATGGTCTAGTGATTGATAACAAAATAAAATGCATTGAACATTAAAAAATAGAAAGATCTCTTTACTTCTAAATGGAAATTTACTAATGCAAATATTCAGCTAATACGTTAGGTCTGCCTGCATGTTTCAGAAGGCCTGTCAATCTGCATGGAAATTTACTGATACAAATTTTTGGTGTATATAGTAGGTATGCCTGCATGTTTCAGAAGACCTTTAGATTTTCCTGGAAATTTACTGAAATAGATATTTGGTGTATTATTCAGCAGGGCCTACCTGCATATTTCTGAAAACAGAAATAGTGGTAACTTAGATAACGCTTCAATATATATGTATTATCTTTAATTTGGTGCTGTTGCAACAATTGGTTTTGAGATATTGCTTAACAGGTGAAGTATACTAACCTCATTTGACAGGTACAACATATCCACTGAGGATTATAATAGCTGGAATACCACTGCTAATAACAATGGCAATCCTACTAAACTCGATCTGTCTGCCAAGTACGGCTTGCCAACTGAAGAGGATGCCAAAAAGAGAGGCTTTGTCTTCAAAGGGAATCCAAATGTCAAGCTCTTTGCTGCTGCCAACTTTGAGCTTCAGCTTGCTGTGGATACTTCGCAATATGGCCGCACATTTCAGGACAGGTTTGCAGCGCTGAATTTGCAACTGTGTGAAAACTGTCATTTTAAACTTGTTTGGCATAAATCATCATTCATACTGTCACTAATTTCATCAAACTCATCATCCCTACTATGAATAATATGATCAAACTGATCATTATAACATTGTCACTTACCTTCAGTACATTAAGAAAACAATGCTAAGTATGAGACAAACTTCCAGTGTTCTTTACCAGCATTTTATTTTAAAAACTGTGCAAATGATGGAAAACAAACTTAGGCGGAATTTTAAATATCATTAACATCATCCAAATCATCATCATCATCATTTTCATCATAGCCAGTGCAATGTATTTTATTACTTTGAGTTAATTGTATTAATAATACCATACTATCGTGTGTAGAATGGAAACATATTTTACCCAGGTCATATTTTAAGAAGGAGGCGAGTGTTTTACAGAACAAAACAGCTCTAGTTCAGTTTGTCAAAAGGATCAAGGTAAAAAAGCTGCCTACACGGCACATTCAGTCTTTGTGAAATACTTAATCTTTGGCATTGTAACTAAATTCTTTACTAGTCTTATCAATAATAATAATAATAGTAATAATAATAATAATAATAATAATAATAATAATAATAATAATAATAATAATGAATTTCTTACAGACTTAAGTCCATTTCACATAAGATATGGCAAATAAGTAACAAAAACAATATTAATGCAACAATTTCCTCCAAAAGGTCAATTATAATTTGCGACAGCAAGCAAAGTGAAACACTTGTTTCAAAATTTTACTATTACGACTGGCTGTTCTACTTCTAAGCAAGTACACTCTTTTTCTTAGCAAAACGCAAAGACTGTTTTCATTCTTGTTTACAAACATTTCCAACGCACTATGGTTCCTATCATGACCCATTTAAAATCTAAAAGCATCGTTTTAATATTTCACAGCGTCATTGTAGAGCGTAAAAAATTTGTCCATAAAGAAGCACAGTAGAAATTCACACAACATGATTTAAAACGTAAGCCTGTTAGATCTGTTGAACATTTTAAAAGACCTTAAATACATATTTACTGGTATTCAGAGAGAATCATATGGTCTTTGTATATCACTGTCATCTAATTAGAACAAAAGGCGTGGGCTAGGTAAACATTGCCCATTGACAAACAACAGCTTTGCTCCGCAAAGCCAAACTTCAGGTATGGATACCTCTTTCAGATTTTGCTGTCCTTTTTTGTGTTCTACTCGGTATCATTTTTTAATGATAACTGCTCACATATTCTTAATAGATTTCGTAATCCGCTAATATCTGGACATATCATCAGCAAAACTGGACTGATTCATAAATAAACCGCCAATGTTGCATCCAATACAAGACTGATTCAAGTCAAGATTAAGGTCATCAATATATATATATATATATATATATATATATATATATATATATATATATATATATATATATATTGTTACGTGTCTAGGCTCGTACAAGGTAACAAAGAAAAGAGTGAAGTCAACAAGCTTTGTAAAATTTAACAAAATAATTTATTTCCCTAGAAAACAAGGTAAAAATATGAAAAAGGACTTACGGTTTATGAACCAAATTCAAAAATTTTTATCCTAGAATTTAAAAATATAAGTCCTATCACTAAAAAGTTCTAAATGAATCAAAGTTAGAATCCCGATGAAGTTCCAAGATGGAGGGCGATGACGTCTTCTATATTCTGTTTAGTGTTGTCTTGTCAACAGTTCCTTCTTGAATTTTATGAATCAATAATAATATTCCTTCTTTAGAATTCCGAATAATTTCAATTAAATGTCTTTGTCCAAGAATTTTGACGAGCACTAGATATTTCCAGGAAAAACAAATTATTTTTAATAAAAATTTCAACTCAGCTGGTCACAACACAAAAATACCTTTGAGCTCCGAAGGTATGAACTACGACTGACGACTTGACTATAAAACTTCAGTTTTAGCCACAGCTAAAACGCAATTCAGACCCACGTGATTGGGTAACATGATCACTTAGTCCGAGCTGCGCAAAAAACTACAAGTCAATTATCACATGCTCTAGTATAGCATTAGCTAAAAATCAATGATTCCCACACTGGAAAAGAATTTAAAAGCAAAGTTCTTTACTCACACTAACACGCAGGCCAAGTATGACCTTGATTATAACAAATGATTTTCACTCTATGAAAGGAATAAAAAAAAGTTGTTTAACAATTCTAAATCAAGGCCAGGAACTAGGTCAGCTAAAATACAATGTAGCAAAACAAAACTGAACCTTATTTTCCTAAAATAATGTAAAATCCAGAGAATAAAGTTATCATTACAATAACATGTAATGAAATAAAAATAAAATTTAAAACTGACACACAAGTAATTTAATTGCATATACGTAACAATATATATATATATAATATACGCATATATATATATATATATATATATATATATATATATATATATATATATATATATATATATATATATATATATATATATATATAAACGGAAATCGGGATAAAACACCTCCTTGATGCATACACTTTCTCACACATAAAGATATAGTAGTTATCTGACCCCACTTTACACAAAATTGTTGTTTCCCATACCAATTAAATTTCCAATGGAACGCTTTTATCAATTAGCTTTCTGAATAGGGACCAGTAATGTAATCGGTCAATAGCCTTTTTAGCATCTAAGAAATATACATACATACATTATCGGCACAATAATTAATGAATTCCTTGAAGACAAACCGACACACATCACTGGATAAATGTTGCCTAAACCCAGGCTGATTGTACAAAGCTCTACTTTAAATACTTGAAGCAAAATGAGTCGTAAAGCTTTTGGCAATAGGTCGATAATTGTTCTTGTGACATAAATCTTCGTCTTCGTCTTGATTATTGGTATTAAAGTTACTGAAGTGTGGTCAAAAGGAATAAAGCGATGCATCAACATGCTACTGAAACAAAATCTAAGTAGCACACGCAACCTTTCAATAGCATATTTAAGGTGCTCCACCTAAAGAGAATCATGACCCAGTGAACGACCGTTTGTTAACTTTGTATTATCATTATTTGTCTCACACAGATGTACAAACTCAATATCTCCATATGCAATATGTTTATTTAAGTCAGCCAATACACTACTGTTCTGGGTTTCACCTTTAAATGAATCAAGTATTTGACAATGATGACTTTGCCAGATTACAGCAATATATTGATGACCGGTCACGTTACCCAGAGAAAACCGTTTTCTCGACTCGTGACAAACATCTTTCCAAACGAGTTAACACCTTTGCTGCTCTCAACTTCTTGGTGTATGCGGCAGCCCTGTATCTAGTTTCTTCCTCTTATATAATCTTACGGCACACTTAAACTGGGCTATATTGCTTTCAAACCTTGATAGGCTTGTTCTTTCATTGCTTATGTAAATAAACCCATTTTATTCACTGTGTTGCATTTTGCTCTGTGACTCGACTGGAAGTACGACTGGTAACTTGTTTTCCTACTTCAGTCGCGTTTACGTTAAATTTGTTAAAATCTATCATATTGCAGAGGAATAAATATGGATACCATACCCGTAACTGTTCAGTATTATATAACTGTTACCTAATACATATTTACTGTATTTGTTAATTTCATTATTCATGGCTAAATTCAAATATAATATTTAAAACTCGAACAGTGTTATCGTTCTAATGAAATGCACATTTCCTTATTGGCTTTTAATGTATGTTCCATTTGAATATCAGAACCTAAAGGTTGTGTGCATTCATCTTGACAACAATTCATATCTTCAGTTTTAAGTTAACTACCGTACAGATACTTTTCTCTATGGAGCCCAAATTATATCATATGTTTACTCCTTAGGTCCATCTCTTAAGGAAGTTAGCACTGTTTAACCTATTTATTTTGAATTAGTTGATTGGACCTGTGCTGCTTGGTATTTATTTCCAGTCTGTCTTTCTTTTACTTAACAATATTAATTTATGTTAATATATACAGTAGAATGCAGCACCAGGTGTGTACATATATTTACGGACAAAGGGTACAATCAAGGAGAAATGTAATTATATGACTGGTATCCATGTTTAGAGTATAAATTGTGAACCACTGAAGGTATTTTTGATGACATTTTGCCCAAGTATATATCATGAGCACTAAGTACATTGTGTACGTAGGAGTCTACCGTACCCCACACGTTCGAGTTCAATGCAGGGAAAGATTCAATTCTGTGACTTGTTTTATTGTCCGGTGTACAGCTTTTGAATCACGGAAGATATTTTAAGGTTCCCTTTCACAAGTGGATATCATGACTATGATGATGAATTTACAGTGTGTCGCATGCCATGGGCATGAAGTTTGCTTCAAGATCATGGTCCCAAGAAGGGAAAAGATACACCAGTGACCTCTATCCTTGTCCGAATCTGAATGTGTACAGTACAGGGCTAGTTACGGCAAAAATTTGCACCGGAAGAGAGAGCCAACTAGAAAGTTAGTAGTATTGTTCAAGAGCTGTCTTGAATCTCTCCACTGATTGCGCGCACACAACACTGTCACTCAGATGATTACAGTCCACAAATGTTCTTACAAGGAAAGAATTTCTAAATTGTTCTTTTCTACATTGCTCACCTACAAAACATCTGCTATTATTTAATACTATTTTTTCTACATTGATTATACTAACAAAATTTGGAAAAAAGTTGGTTTTAATCTGACGTTTCTGTCTTAATGGTTTGTAAAATATATTTGGCGAGAGAGCCGGCACTAACCCTTCGACTACTTTATAGAAATATGTCAAATGAATCCTACCATGCCTATGTTGCAGTGTTGGTAGACCCAGGTCAGTTAACACTTCGGTAACGCATCCTGTTTCTCTAGTTTTGTAGTCACCAGATATAAACCATATACAGGTATAGACTGTGAATCAACGAGGATATTTGAATGAAATCTCTGCCTTTCTTATATCTTGACTTGGCTGTGTCTATTATTTACAGCCATACCCGCTGCAGTCAAGGTCAAGGTAACAACGATCAATAATATAAAATGTTTTCTTATCCGGGCTGTCACTTCTTAACCCCTATAGATATTTTCATGAAACTTACACAGGTAAACATCTTTTCATGCAGTAGTAAAGATGCTAGATGTAAAGGTCATGGCCATTTGCTTTGAAAAGCCACAAAATGAGATAATCATTTGTCATTTGTGGTACTCTTGTTCAATTTAATATTTTCTTTAGTATGATCATAATATATTAAAGGCTTGACAAACCACGTACTCAGACGTCCCGGGCTATTCGTTTTTGAAATCATACAAGTAACATTTTCCAAGTTGCTAGTCCAGGACAAATGCTTTTTTTCCTATTTTAAAAGCAAGTTAGTATTTTCATGCTTCACTCACTTTATCTACCTTTATCTGGCTAATAAGGCTAAAAGGACATCCAGAACACTTGATTGTACCTATTTCATGGATAGATATATATCTTGTATCACACCTACTGGAGGTCATTGATAAATGCTCCATGTGAGCACATTATAATACCGCTTGACTACATTTTGCACTAAGCAACCAAATTAACAAAACATCGCCAGTATGAATAATTAGCATTATTTTAAGTGCATTGTTCTATTGTGCTTGCTCAAACCAGATCCTCACGAATGGTTTATTCTGATATTAATCCAGCGAGTAAATGTAATTAAATTAGAGAAAGGAACTTTACCGACATGAAGTTTGGTTTCCTTTATGAACTGATTAAATGACAGTGGCGATTCTTAATTTTTAATTAATTACATTGAGGATTAACTTCCATGTGCGATTTTGTATTTGAAGCTAAAAATTTAAGCTAATTAAAGGGATGTCTCTGTTAGTATTTAAAAGACAAAATGTATGCAATAATTTAGAAGTAACTATCACGTAAGCTGATATTGACTTTGTGGATAAAATGAGTTTGCTAAATTAATTTCGTAAGGACGGTAATAAGATTCGAAGAAGGAAAATTCATGTGAATATGGAGGGATAAAACGAAAGATTGCTACTGTGTTGGAGGTAACTATTTCTCCCAGGAGACATAAGCTAGAATCTGTAGCAGCAAAAATAAAGCAAATATGACATAATTAAGAGACAGAAATTTTCAGCCGCATTGGGTTGATTGTTTTCCCTGGTTTGAATTTATTGACTTAGAAGGAAAGATGTTTCGTTGCTATTGTAAACAATGTCCCAAATTAGCACAGGTTAATTGGACAAGTGTATATGTCATTGCTACCGATAAATTCTGGATTGAACAATTTTTGGACAAGTGAAAAGGAACATTGAACAAGTGAAGCTTCTGACAAGTGGGTGAAAAAAAATTTGATTAACAGATATTATATCAGTTTTCATTAGTGTCAATATATTATTTCTCATTAGCGTCAATTAATAATTTGTCATTAATGTCGATAGATCAGTTTTTATTTGTGTCAATATATCATTTATCATTTGAGCACATGTGATCAGAGTATTGTTGTATATATCCATTTTACTGTTAGATACATTTAACTGATTTCTCTGCACCTATGCTGGTGTTGCAGGACCCATGTTTTCTCCATCAGGCGACGACCACAATGTTTGAAAGGATCGGTGGTCCACAATCTGAATGTTCGTGGCAAACGTGGCAACATCGTGCAGGTTTATCCAGCAGTGGAGTACGACTTTGTCCCAAACACACTGAACATCATGACAGGAGACTTTGTACACTTCCAGTAAGTAATTTCTACTAACAAATCAAAAATATTATTAAAAATTTATGTAAGCATGGTTGACATTATAATGAAAATACCATGTTAACTACCATACTGAAAATACTATGTTCACTACCATTTTGAAAACACAATGTTCGCTTTCATATTGAACATATCATGCTCACTTCCATACTGAAAATACCATGTTCACTTTCATACTCGAAATACCATGTCCGCTTTCATATTGAAAATACCCAATTCACTAACATACTGAAAACACCATTTTCACGTCCGTACTGAAAATACATGGTCATTACCATATGGAGACCACCATGCTCGCCACCCTATTGAAAACACCATGTTTACTTTAATCCTAAAAATAAAATGTTTACTTCCATGCTGAAAATACCATGTTATTTTCTAGTAAGCAGCTGTTGCTACCAAACTGAAAATACTTCATATTTTTCCGCTTTGTATCTACCACCATTAAACTGGAAATACTTGTACCTTTCCAGGAATTGCGTTTTATTTTAAGACATGCATGCGTTTTATCTGAAGCAAGAAAGAGACTTATTCAAACTAGCTTGTACATTTATTACAGATGGACAGGATCAGATAACAATCCTCCAAATAATGCTGGCCAGGGAAAGGCAGGGACTGACCGTAATAACGTACTTCTTCTCACACCTCAACTGTACCCTGAGGGAAATGATGTCCCTTTTGGGCCAGGTCCTGTTTTTGGTCACTATGGCAACAATTATCCTAATAGCCTCAACAATGCCTCTTTCCTGGACCTAACCAAATATGATCTAATACAGTTATCTTTCCTCAATCCAGGTAAGTGAATTTCTTCATGCAATAAAATCGTTTACAACAATCTTGAGTAATTTGCTCTCATTTCAACAGATTTTTGAGAAGAAAAAAAAACCCCAGACCAAATACACATAAAGTGTTTGAAAATATTTAGTTATCAGAATCGACGCCATAGGACTGATTTTTGTGAGTAGATGTAGGACTTCATTGTCATTAGATGGTAAATAAAAAGCGCATGTATTTTTGGTATAGACACATATCAACTTTCTGACACCTTTTCAATGTGGTACTCACGGGCAATGAAGATTAAACCCACTTTTTCGTTCAGATTGTGTTAAAAATGGCAAGACATAACACCTTTCAGAGATGAATTATATCAGTTTATTCCAGGAGTACATTAATTGTGGGGACTCCAGGGCTAGGGATGAATTATATCAGTGCATTTCAGGAATCCAATAAGTGTCATTGCCTCATGGGCTAGAGATGCATTATATCAATGTATTCAGGAGTATTTCAGGAGTCCATTAAGTGTCAGGAACTCCAGGATTAGAGATGAATTATATCAGTGTATTTAGGATTATATTAAGTGTCAGCGGTTCCAGGGCTAAATGGCAAAGAGGTGCATGTTTGTAAACATTGACTTTCGTCTTTTGGGTACATTTTGGAACACCAAATATGGCTATTAACGTAGGGGTTATTATGTAATCTTTTAAAACAGGCTACCATGCAAGATGATGTTTGGCTGTAGCTAACATAATAATTTGATAGGCAGTAGGTGAAGTAACAGTATATCTACATGAATTAATGTGGCATTTATGTTGGTGAATATATGTAAAAACTAATTTTGTTCCTGAAAAATAAGTTTACTCTGTTAAATTAGTAGTATTAGACCTGGTACATCTTTGGAAGGCATTTAAACACTGTATTTTCAAGATAATCATTGTGTGCAGGTCAAGCCCATGCTGAAATGAAACACTGTAAACAATCTATAACAAAACTTTTGATGATACTGAAGGGGCTGCTGTTCAAAGTACCATTCTGTTTTCACCATCAACATGGGTCATTCCACTATTTTCAGTTCACTTTGTTGTCTCGAATGATTGCAGCTAGTGTGTTACGACTCTATGATTTTAAACGAAGCAACAGAAATAAGAAAAACGAACAAGTTTTGTAAAACTTAGCAAATAATTTAATTATTAAAGTTATAAATAAAAATGTGAGAGGATTACGAAGTGAATCCAAACTAATGCTGACAAAGTTCTATGAAAGTCCAAATGAATGAAAGTTCCGTGTAAATTTCAGAACAGGAAATGTACTGGTCCACCAAGAATCGTGACGTTGACAAGATGGCATTCTCCAGACCTCCATTGAGTTATTCACAATAGTTCCAGAATAATATTATAGTCCAAAAACTAAGCACTTTCTATTTCCACTGAACAATCCGAACAAATGTTTTCCTGTCGAATAATATCTAGGTACAACATAAAACACGTTTGCGGATTTACAACAGGAAAACAAGAAATGAGGATAACTCCAAAACTGGAATGAATCTGATTGCCTAGTTCTTCGCTTATATACACCTTCTATTGCAAATATATTTCACAATATAACCCACGTGACGGATCTTACTACTCAAGTTATCTCGAAATTTCCTAGTCATGTGATCTAGCCCAACCAATAAGAAGTTACAACATTCTTCTAGAACCTTCCAAACCCCATCAGCCAATGAGCAATTAACCCAATGTCGTCATTAAGTTTTATTATTAAGATTAATATTGTAATAGTCAACACATACGTAAGCATCTATTTATAGCTCCTATGTAATTTTAGGCTCTTAAAAGAACCTGTCACATAGGCAAAATAATCAATACAATTTACAGTCATTAATAATTATTACAATTAGTTAGATAAACATCGTGTACCAGGAGTTACAAAAAAGGTATACATAACAAGCGCATCTCAGTTTTTTCCTACATCTCCATTCATTCTCATATGAATCCATTCATATCGAGATCATCATGTCCATCATGAGATATATCCATTCATGCATAGATCCAGAAATATATCCATTCAGTATGCTCATCCAGAGATCATTATGTTCATCCAGAGATCTATCCCTTGAATACGGTCATCCAGAGAAGCACATTAGCAAGATTATGCTCATACTTCTTAACAGTGACAAATGAAATTTGGCAGGCGCATGTAGATGGAATGATTAGACCTTCAGATAATAACAGCAGTTTTTCTTGTGCTTCTTTTTAAAATTTTAAAAAACATTTTTTGACTCAAGCTTTTTCTTTTTACAATAATCTGGTTGCATTATTAAGCAAATACCACGAAAAGTAGACAAAACAAATGTGTTGAATATCTTTGTGGGCACTTGTATAAATGATCCGATCCGTTTTTCAGGCTATAGCTGTTTCAAATTTTTACAATTTTTTTGAACTTTTTCAGACTTAGAATTTGCGGTCTACAGTCTTTATGGACAAACTTTTTACTTTGGATTCTTATAGTTTAAAAATCATAAAAGACAATTTTTCATTTCCAGATGCTGGTAGATTAAATCAATCACATGAAACACTTTATCCATTTCCAGATGCTGCAGACAAAGACCTGAATAATGCTAATCCTTACTTTAACCTGGAGCCATGGCAAGTGACCACTGTGGGCACGTACCACTATGTGTGCACAAGAAACAATAACTTCTCCAACAGGGACCAGAAAGGGCGAATCTCAGTTAACAAGTTTCAGATGGAGAATGGAGCTCTGGGATATATGGGTGGAGTCATGACATCTAGGGATGGGTAGGCCCATTATTTATTTAGTAGCAGAAGCAGTATAACCTGTTGTTAGATGTCTTGGAAATTGAATATTAGCTACATACAGCTGGTTTCCTACATTATTCTGTTTAATAATCTGCATTTCGTGTTTATACAAATAAATGTGCTGGAAAGAAACAGACTTGAATGAAGATGGTCTGAAGGAAGTAAATACACAGATATGGTCCATGGTGTTTTCATCAGTTAAAATGTATTTCAAAGTCTTTTTTCATGCTATAAATGTATAGCAACTTTAATCTGCAGTTTAGGAAGTTGAGCTACATGATGTGACATCAACAATTAAGCAGTAAATGTTCTTGTAATGATACTTCCTTATTCATCTACTATGACATTGATATGACTTTTATCACACATTCCAGTCAGGTAGCGTTGACAGCAGATGAGGGTGTGTTTGACAGGCTGCAGAAACTGACACTGGAGGTATGGCCCAGGGAGGAGGGAGTCAGAAGGATGGAAAGTACTGGAGTCAAGCTCTCAGTAAGCCATATGTGATCTTAGCTATCATGTCCATGCTGAAGGCAGACCTTAATTTATATTATCTGTATCGTGCTTTCTCTGTTGATCAGAATTAATAATTATTTCATCTTCTCAGCCCATTTATTATTGATCACACTATCTAAGAATATTCCTTGAAATGCATATTCAGTATTGAATAATCTCTCTATGAATGTTCAGTAATGGTCAAGCTTGGTAAGAATATTCCTAGAAATGCTTATTCAATATTGATTAGTCTCTCTCTATGAATGTTCAGTACAGATAGTGCTTGCTAAATGTATGCCTAGAATAGCAGTATTAATGAAGCTTGCTAATAATATTCCTAGAACAGAATCTTGAGGATCGATCACGCTTACTACTTAATCCTTAAGAATGCACCAAGGCAATATGGCCTACAAAGCAAACAAAATGTTTTTGTGAAATTTATCGGGAAACCAATTTTCTTCAATGTGGCCTGACCAAATACAATCTAACTTGGTAGAAAGAACCTCAGCCTGGCATGAGGATGAAATATTATTAATTAAAAGAGGGCAACACAACTCAAAAACAGCTGATCTTCATTACGACCGTCCGTGTACTAAGTACAACTGAAACAGCCTGCACAAATCCCTGTAACTAAGACACATGCAAGCAACTGGTGTATGTCATGTAGATCTCAGCAGAATCATGGATATATACATTGGTACACAGTTATAGTAATCTTTAATTACCATTATCAAGCCCGTGATAGCAACTAATTAAATATTAATTCATGACAATAAGTAATTTCTAAAATAAATCACAACATAAACATAAACTTAAAGGTCAGTGCAGATTTCTTTCCTGCAGCGTTTTGTTTTATAAACAATTAAAAAATATTAACAATTAACAAAACGAAATGATCACCTCATAGTTTATATTTATGGCTAACTATTTAAGTCATGGTCAAAACTGAAGCGTGCTTGTGCATGTTATTATCTGCTTTTGTCTAGAAAAGAAGTATTCATATGAAATATTCTAATATCTGAAAGATAACTGTTTCAGACTGGAAAGAACTACAGTAGCAACTTTGTGGTGATATCACCACAGACGGAGCTAACAGCTCTTGGAAAGAAGTTCCAGGTCCGCATGCAGACAGATCCAGGTACAAATAATGTGAACATATACCTCTCATCCTCTGATTCCGGTTTCTCCAGCTGGAGCAAAGTTGAGTCGGACATTGGCAAGGATGGGGTTGCAAGATTCAATGCATCACGAGGTGGAGTGTACGTGGCTAAATCAGACAGTTACACTGCTGGTATCTTGAAACGGCTTAAAGATGCTCATCTGATCAAACGATCTACACAGGATGAAGTGTAAACCTCCATTAAATAACCATATGTCACCTTTGATTAAAACTTGCACGGACTTCTCTAGCAAATGAAGATTTTTTTTCTAAATGTTATCTCAGTAAAGTTATAATACATTTGTTTATCTTTAGTGGAAATTGAAAGTGTTATTCTGAAAAATACTTGTCCAGCATTACATGGTAAGGTAAAAAGAGAACAGAAAACATAAACCTGTATTTCGAAAGGTTAGATGTCATTAGCCTGTTATGATAAGAGTTATGTAAGTTGTATGAAAGTTATTACCTGTATTTGAAGTTCAGTATTTCCCATTAATCATAATATTCCAAACGTGTACTGTCAACTTGATGAATATTTTAAATTACGATTCAGCTGAATCTTACATAGTTCATAGTTGCTGCAACCTTTCAAAACTTGTCAATTACTGTTAAATTCTTTATGATGTTCTTAAAGTGGTAACTTCTTTATGACCACACAATGCCTGTCTTTCCTCCTGTTGTGTAAAGATTCGGGTTGCCCCTAGCTATTATTAAGTTTTAAAATTTTGAAGTCCACGATTTGAAATGTCAGAATCACAGCTCTCCAAATTATCAGCTCCTGCTGCGTTTCCTTCTTCTGTTAAATCTGGACCAAGTCTACATGGGCTTTTTTGTGACATTTCCCTGAAGTTATTAAATAAGGAAAATTTTGATCAGGATGACGTTAATATTACTGCATTTAATCAGTTGATTAACTTCACGCCGAGACATGATATCGAAACAAACTGGGGCCTTATATTTGGGTGCAAGGCATGTAAATGTGACAGTACCGACAATGTGACCTTCTAAGAATGGATCATCAGACCGACTTATTGTTTGCGTTTGCAAATAATGAGATGGATATACTGTTCGCATCTCAATAAATTTTATGAAACTTGAATTGAAAGTTTGCTCAGAGAAATTCCACTCAAAATCATTATAGATGTTGACTTTTTCTTTAAGATTTACAATATCTGCAAACATATGAAAATTTTTTGCAATATTGGAAGTTGTACTACAAATATAGAAACTAATGCTTGAGACTAATCTTTATAGCACTTTGTCAAAACTCAGATCGATATGTACTGTATCCATATCGTGGCTCACAACAATCTCAGTGAATACGTTTCAGAATCTCAGCAGCACAGTATTACTTCTCTTGATGTAAATATTCTTCAAATATTATTGAGAGCTATAAAATACATTCATATTAAAAAGATTAGCGGCGGGAGATGTATCTTACAGGTTGTCTACTTGAATAATTGAGGGATGGTAAGGTCATGCAATGTTGTAATCTGACAGTTCTCCAATTTCTCTGGAAACAAGATTTTCGAAATTAGTTCATTCTTTTCAAAATCAAACTATTCCTATACAAATTATTCTTAAATGAAGCTATTCCTAAAGCAAACTAATCACTGCATAACTATAGGGATTTACTAATACATCAATATTTCTCCTTTTTTTGCAACATATATGCACAAATGATTTTAGTTTTTTTGTTGTTTTTTTTAAAATGGCTTTTATGAAACAAGATATTCAAACAAGTTTGTTTTCTGTTTCCATACTAGCTTCATGCACTTTTGTCTAGATATATATTTATCAGTTTCTCTGTGAAATGTATTCCTATACTTTGCACATTTACATTCTTTTGCATGCAAGAAATATTGATATTTTGCTTCCTTATATGTTTATGTTTTTACATGCAATGGAAATATGTCAAGTGCTATGTATGTACATATCTTCTTCCTTAATAAACTTAGTTCAGCTTAATATCATAAGTTTTGAATTTACTGTAATATCTGATGCAACGAAAGAGAATGATTAAATTGCGCAACAGTTAATAGAGCAAAATAGAGAGAGAGAGACCCAATGATTTACCTACTACTGCTTTTTATAGAGTTGATTATTCATTTTTTTCTCATTTCTCTCGTGTCCTGGTTGGTGGCAGATGTAGCATTAAATTTTGACACTCGTTGAATTCTGACCCGTCCAGGTCCTTTTTTCAACAGCCGGTATAAAAAATTTCGCGTTTAAAACTGACCCTTATTTAAATGTCCTGTTAAATAACGATCCAGGGGAAGCATTAAGTTTTGGCCCTCGCTGAATTGTGACCCAGCCGGGCCATTTTTCAAGGGCTGTGATCAAAATTTCATTTTAAAAACTGACCCTTTTTAAATGTCCTGTTAAATAACGACCCTTTATGTGAAATTATAACCATATCGCAAACGTTTCTGTTATCAAAACTCAACGTTGATATTTTTACCCTTTCTAAAATGAAATCAATTTATCACTCCGACAGCTGCGTTTCTTTCTTAAGTATTTTTCCTTTAAGGAAATAATTGTGCGAAATAGAATGACGTTATTCATCTGTCACTACCGTAATTATCTCTGTTCCACATTTTCTAAAAAAAATGGCATAATGTGTGGAATATTTTCAAAATAACTAACTTAGCTTTAAACAAATTGGACAAACTGATAGATGAATGACTGTTTTACTTCGGTAAAATCACGAGGTTCAACAGGGCAGTTAAACAACTGCACAGTAAATTAACGATAATCAGTAGCGGAGCTGTCTACAAGGCAGAAAGGCAGCTGCCTACACAGAATTTTGCCTATTCTTTAAAAAAACTTCTATTTTCAGGATATATATATATATATATATATATATATATATATATATATATATATATATATATATACATATATATATATATATATATATATATATATCTATATCGCGTATTTTGCTAAAATCACATTCCTCAACCAAAGTTCAACTATATTTTCAATTATGATTTTATCGATTTTTCTGACAGGTGACCTAGTAGCTACTTTATTAAGTATAATAAAAACATTCATTTTTTATGATCATCGTAAAGAGTGTCTCGTAAGCGTTTGTTTGACTCGGATCAATGTGTACGGAAACAAAAATTCAAAAATAAAATCCTATGTTACCAATTCACCACAAAAAAGAGTCAGAAGTCATCCGCTATCGATACGTTGTTTTTCAGAGACTGCGCGATGGTAATAGCATTATTATCGTAGATCAAACCAGCCCTCCTTTCACCCCCATCCAGTCCTGTAATATTAACGAAACTGTCGCACATGACAGACCAAGGATGATCTGCGTCAGAACCATTTAATTCAATGGTTTAAGTCTCACTCATGAAACTGATTCGAATTTTTTTCCTACAATACAATACATACGGAAAAGAGATTCATTGGAAGAAAGAAATACAAACAAGATAGTTGCAGACTCGATTTTATTGAGTATTTCACGAGAACTTGATGTTTTCTTTTTATTTCCACAGTATTAAGATAGAAACAAGTTTCAGAAAGTCTCAATAAGATATTTAGAACTCTGAAATGCATGAAATGCTATCTCAGAGCCTCTAGCTTTTAACAATGTTTCCCTGTACCACCACCACCAAACATGCCACTTTGGCTGCCTACTCATCAATCATATCCTAGCTAATTTTAACAATAAATAAGAACCCGTGATTAATGAATAAAGCATCTACTATCTGTTTAAAGATGCAAACTAATCAACTACTGGGTCTATTTGTTACTGTAGGTACATCGGTAAAATTAGGATTTTGTTAAATGAAATGGCATCTTGTATAGATATTCATTAAATACAAGCATTAACATTCCGTTGAAGGTTTTTGAAGGATCGATTGCCTAACATGTGGATATGCGTTCGGATCCCCGTGAGGTCACTCGTTGATTAATTTATTCGAAATAGAATTTTGAAGTATTAATACTCATTTTTTATAATGATTTTTTCTAGTTTTATAATGTATTTTTAATTAGTTTTGGGAAATGCATGTTATTTTAATTTCATAAACATTTCAATTCGAAAATAATATTCAAGATACACGACAAAAAAGGCATAACGATATAACTCTTCCTCGACCTATTATGTCATGTCTGTTTCAGAGATGACCGCGCCTTCGCTGGCGGCGAATTGTATATATGTGCATATAAGAGACATGGATACAAATTTAAAATTGCACCCCAGTACTCGTAAAAGCGAATATGGCAAATGTTTTGTTATATTACATAAAACGTAAGTCTCAGATATGCATCGGCATGTATTATGTATTACGCATTTTATTTTTAAAAAAATCACATCGATTGGGAATCGAACCTATGACCCCATCTTTAATTGAAAAATGTTAAAAAGGTAACAGTGGCATGCATTTTACCACTGAGCTATAATAATATCGTTATTCGTTATTTAATAGTGCGAATAACTGATCTCCCTATAAATACACATGTTTATAATTGGTATCATTTAACTATTGACGGACAGCACAGAGAAACCGTGATCAATTACCAATGTTTACGTTTTGACCAAATGTAAACAATGTATAATAGATATAAACTCTTTTTATGTCACTTATTTTACCCATACTAATATCTGCCCTATTTGACGTGTGGTCCTAGGTGCAGTTACTGTAGTACTACATACACAAGATGGAATGTTGGTATTGGGTTCGAACCAGGCTGAAATTCAAAAATATACATTCTTAAATTTTATTTTTTTAAAAAGTAAAACCCGCATCAGTCAAATATCGCCAGCTTAGCACTGTTTACACATTAACATGTATTACATTTAACAGATTTCCAAAAATGGCTTCCTTAACTTGGAATTAATTTATATTGTGCTTGGGTAGCGAACATTCCATTAATCATTTAAATTCTGATGAGTACAAATAGATTGTTAAGAGCAATTAGATTTCAAAAACCATGCAAAATCTCTAATTTAAGTTTTTGCTACTTTTAATCTCCTGTTCTGGGTCATTTGTTCCCTCATAAAGTAAGGGTGACATGAACCGGAAACCAAATATATAGTCTCTCTGACCTTTGATCACAAAATATCAAATTCACCATGAACCGATAAGACTGGAAGCGGCGCTTTGAACACATTCTCAATATCTTGCAAATTTATGCAAAGTAATTTCAAAATCCCTCAAGACGTAAGGAAGATATGGATCGGATACCAAATATATTCTACTTGACCTCAAAATATTACACTGACCTTGAACCTATGTGGCGGAAAGTTGCGCGCTGCAAATCGTCTCGGTATGGTGAACATTTCAAGCCCAAAACAATACATCCCCCACACTTTGGGGGAGATATAATTCAACATAAATATTATAAATGCTTTAACACAGCTACATAATCTTCATCTCTTGTCCAAAGTTAAGAAATATTGCTTTAAAACACCAGGTACGCTAGTTATTTGGACTCCGTGACAAAAGCAAAAATCAAACAAAGGAAGCAAGCAAACAAAAAAATAAGAAACAAACAATTTTGATTTGACGTTCTTTTATCATGTTCCATAAACGATTTAGTTCCGGAAAACAAAATATTAGCATTTAAACAGGCAGACAATTCGTACAAGCTAAAATCTGAAAACAAATGAACTAGATAATTTAATTCAAAAGCTGGCGTTTTCAGCTAATGGAATTGAATCAACGTTAACTTCGAAATTTACATAACTATGAATGTAATATTTCTTCAATAAACAATATTTAAATGATGACTTTGAATGTAAATGTTCTTCAGCAGTATTGTCTCTCAATAACCTGAGTAAGGCTGTGGCTAGTACAGTGTCCATTTGCTCGGGATTTATAACTTATTCTGTATGTAAATATTTATTTTTTTGTCTTAGGTTCATGTACGATAAAACTTAAGTATTTGATGTCCTGCGTTTCACATATGTTAAAAAGCTGACACTCAAACTAGAAGGTCAAGAAAGTTCTCCTGGTCATATAGCAGATTATAACGTTAGGGCTAGTTTCTTTCACGGCATCTTCCACTCCTGCAACTTTGTAGTGCGCGTCCTTATATTTATGTACATAGATGGTATCCGGACGCTCTCTCATTTCTTAAAGTATTTGTTCATCATTATAGTTGTTGATAGTACAGCTTCGAGGGTTTGGCAGAAGCAAATTTCCAATATTTTTCCGGAATATATTTGCGTATAGGAACGGAAGGTGGTGTGCTAAAGAGGTCTTGGAATCCATAAACAAAGAACCCCATACAATCAAGTACTGCTTAATAACATTGTAGACGCAAAATCACAAATTACAATAAAAAAAGAGAAATGTTTATAAAACATATGCACCGTGATCTTAGCTAATATTAGGAGGGATACGAATTGTTGAGGGTTTGTGTAAAATGAGGTGGATAGGATTTTTGGAGATTACTTGAGCAAGATAACATTTGACGAATTATGCAAATAATCAATAACGAAGCAGTCACGAAGATTTACATAATTAATAAAGAGTTCACAAACAAGACACGTCGAGTGCATATATGACAAAACTACTTTCAATACATTTTAATAAAAACTGTATATTAATTAATCGTTTCTTTAGAAAACGGTAGTAGTATACATCTAAGAGAGTTTCGCACTATAAAATGCCGAGTTTCTTTTTTCTCCATGACAAAAGATAACTAACTATACTGTAAAAACTATTGAATCTTTACTCAAAATGCTCTCTTAAATTCCAAAATAATTCGTCAGAACGCACTTGCCAATACATGTACTATACAGACAGACAGATTGAAGGATTCATGGAGAGGCGCATTTTAAAATTATCGAACTCTTGGGCGGTGGAAGAGAAATTAACTCTCGAGAAAATTTAGTCATCATCGTTATAAACTTTGCACATAATATAATAATATAATAGCAAAGGTACATAATGTAGAGAAACATCTACAACATACAATAAAGTTTGTACATAACATAAAGTTTCAAACTGAATGCATAATGTAACAAGAAAAACATATCTTCTAATAAACAATGTACATAATAATAAAGTACCTACATAATACAATGAAACATCCAAATAGCAAAATAGTAAATATTCATAATCTAATAAAGAGTGTACATATTCTACATAATATAAAAATACATCTACATTATATAATAAAGATGCAACACAATATAACAAAGACACCATGTAATGTAATGAAATAGATGCATAATATAAAAACATAGCCAAAGATATTTAGAAAAAAAAGTACATAACAAAACAGAGTGACTATATAATATAAATAAAATCCTCATATTAAGACAGCTTTGGCGTTCCATACTAATGAATGAGATCGATGACATTTTGCTTTGGGTTTAATTAGAAAATATTTTATTTGAACCGTGCCCGGTCCAAAACAGCTGCATAATCACGTCTGTGCTGATCATCGTAGTATTCAATTTTTGTTAAAATCTTGTATCTATGACTTCATTAGGACTGCATTCGTTTTAAATACTAGTATATTTCATCAAAACTGAAAACAAATGGCATGAGCTTGTTGATCAAGCGCCAATGATAACAAATAAATTTTAAATAAATCTTATTCCTTTTCCTTTTCTGTAGAATTTTCTCTTTTGTACCAGAAAGTTTGTTCAGTCCAGACGAAATTGTTTTGTTTTTTTTTTTCCATTTAACTTACATACGCTTAGGAAATTTATTCTCTTCTAAATATATCCTAATTTCGTTAAAGGGCTGAGCATCCATTTTGACAGCATAAAAATCCGGAGTGAGGAAGAACGTGACTCCGAGATTAGGTCATTCAAAAGCGTCTTTGAAGTCTGTCTGTCTGTGTCTCTCTCTCTGTCTCTCTCTCTCTCTCTCGTGTCGTTTAATTACACAGACTAGGTAGAAGTATGTTTATTATGTCAGAACAGCCAATGAAATTAACGAATCATTGGCGGTCATCTTTATCTTTATAATCTATCTCGATTACCCCTTCCCCCAACCACATTTATTTTTATTAATCAGTATTATAGACTTAGAAAATAACTGCAGTAGTAGCATGAAAAGGAGCAACCTAAATACAAACTAAATTACATTATATTAATTTCAAATAAGGAAAAACACCTACATCCATAATTTCATGACAGCATGTATTGCATTACATTTCTTTTATTGATTGTATAAGTACTATTCATTTCCTTTTTGACGATTCGTGAACTACTGTATACGGAACTTGAAACAATATCGGTTAAAAATGATCCAGAAATCTGATCAAGATCCAATGCTGAGGTCAGTTGGGTTTTTTTCAGCGTTTGTAAAAATCCAATTTCAGCGTTAAGAACTGACCCCGATTCAACTTTGAACGTTACAAGCAGATCCAGCAGGGTCAGAATTGGACAGGGTCAAGATGTAATACTACACTGCCACATATGACATTGCGACCATTTCTCTCCATTTTGCCCCGTTCTCCACTGCTGTTTTGGATTTTGCAAAGTCCATTCCTGTCCACCATTTGATATTATCTTCCCATGTCTTCTATCTGCCTCGTTTTGTCTCTTCTCTCACTGTGCCCTGTAGACTTGTCTTTGACCGATAAGATGTGCGTGAGACATGGCCATACCATCTAAGTTTGCATTTCTTTGCGTTGGTGAGCAGATCTTCATATGGTCCAATCACACCATGGATTCTAATGCGCACCTCCTCATTAGAGACGTGGTCTAAGTATGAGATTCTCAGTATTCCTGGAAAGCATCTTATCTCTAAGGCATGGAATCTTCTCTTTTCTTCTGCTACCATGGTCCATGTCTGACATGCATGCAGGAATAATGTAACGGCGTGCTGACCATTTACTATTTTGCAATAATATATATTATTACTACAATATAAATGTTGAATGTGTTATACCATATAGCCGTAATAAACATTGTAATGAAGCCAAGTGTCGAGCCTAGTTACGTTTCCACTTCCATCACTGAATTAACACGTTTCCACTATGTTCTTCAATTTTAGTAATTAATAGTCACTTATAACGTTTTAAATTTAACTTACGAGTCCACTTCAAACAATGTCCATATGTATTTTATCTTAAATGTGTATTATCTGCTGCATTGTGTACGTCAGCTCTGTTCTCTGCATCTCTGATCGTTTCCGAGGAGGTGTGTTATCCGCGTTCTGATTGTCTCTTGACACGCGTGTTCAGCCCCAACTTGCTTTTGACGGTTGTTAGTGTTGCCGAGACGCATGCCTTAAGGTAGCAGTGGACAGTTTCGTAAATTGGCCCTTGGCAAATTTCTTAACTGGTGTTATAATTAAAGCCATAGTTATATTTGCGAATTTGGTCTTTTTGTCTTGTGTTGTTCTTGAAACTGATGTGAGGCATGTTTACCTCGTGTAGTCATTGCACAGAATATAGCCAGTGAAATACCAATAGTCGGCTAGAAAGCTGAGCTAGCCATTTACAGCAGTAGACACGTTGATTCAAGGTAAGTAGAGTATCTCAAAAGCTGCCTGGATTACAGCTATTTTGAATTGCATCGAGCCATTAAGTACACAATATTTTTCAAAATTATCACCCAGGGAAGGTTTTTTTTTTGCACTGAGAGCATTTGGTTTTATTATACCTAACCAAAAATATGGACATTTTTGACTTCACTCATTTTTTTAATGAATTTTTATATTAGGCAGGTGTATACAACAGCATTAGATTTGTTCATAAAAACTGTCCTTTTTACCCTTACTTATGTAAATACAGTTGCGTTTGAGGGTTCGGTGAGAGCTTCATGAAAAGTTTGTATTTTAAACACGTCATTTAGAACCTAACCTCTTCACCCCAGTAAAGTACGGTGAACTTGGACCAGTTGTAACAAGATAACCCGGCTGGGGTCGGATTTATAACGAATTACTAAGGATGGTACACACAAATACATGTTTATTGATGAATGACTCAAATAAAAAAAAAAATTAGGATTAATACATGCGTATATAAGATCCAATTATTGGACAACTTAACACAATCTGCATGAAAATAATAACGTAACATGAATAGAGTAAATGACGTTACATAGTACAAGGACAAAGGCTAATGATTAACAGTAATTTCACAGGAGGAAAAGAATGATGCGTTTTACTCAAATAGTAAAAATGATGTACTTTACTCATATAGTAAAAATGATTTATTCACTCAAATCGTGAAAATTATCTACTTTACTCAAATAGTAAAATGATGTAAAAATGGGACAGATATCATACAATATATCTTTACAGTGCCCAAACACTGGGTATAAAAAACAAAATTAGCCCACGGCTTAAAGAATACATGTATGGAGTCATACAAAATGCTCCGTCACTAGAATACTTGGCTACCAGTCACGCTGGTCAATCAGTCAATCAGCTTTACAGGTAATCATCGACCACCATTCAATCACTTGGTCAATAAGGCAATCAGCGCCCACCAGTCGGTCAGCAAAGTCAGATCACCTACTACTCAGCCAACAAAACACTGTTCAATCAGCTCTACGGCTTCTATAGTCAGCTTTATGGTCAGCTCTACAGCCGGTCAAATCTGATCAACTGAAAATAAATCTAACACCGTGTACTTAGAATGACACGGGCATATTCGATAACACGTAATGTCGTTATATACGGTAAGCTACACAATTTACATTATCGGCACAACATTACAAAGCACTCAGCAGGTTCAGAAGTGAAACTACCTGTGTCCGATAAGAAGCCTATGGTACTAAACGTTTCTTAATCAAATGCAACTTTATTGCTAATATAGATCTCCTGTTAAGTCACATACAAGAATAAAAAAATATTTGCATTATGCTACGCAAGCCAGAGTTACATAGAAAATATACAAAAATAAACATGGTGGTACAATAGTTATAACCTATAATATACATAAAAAATTAATAAATAACTCACATACCTTTACAGCTGGAGATCTGCAAGTCCTTAAATAAACTGCTCACTGACTAGACCTTTCCGCAGCGTAATGTTTTCCGTCAACGGTGAGGTATTTATACACAGCCGATGTAGCCATACATCGTCTGTGCGCCTGATTGATGACTATCGGTTTTTCCCATCGAAAGTACTTCGCACGTGCGGCATAGGATGAACCGAACTCACTCTTTCGAAATATTGTACAGTATACATAAATCACCCTCGGGCATCGTTGTACACGAAAAAACGAAACCCGAGTACTTGTATTTAATAAATAACAAAGGGATTTATACAATTCCGTGACACCAGTCATGACGGAGGAACAGATACGAAAAATGCAACACAGTTCGGTATGCTTGCGATGTTGATTGAACATACAATGCTGCATTCACTTCAATACTCATGAAATTACCCCTTTGGTAACTTAACCGAAGTTTAATGAGTTGACTGAGAACTCAACACAGTTTTACCGAGCTCTCCCAAGTTTATCTACCCATGTTTTGATGCCTTTATTATTATGTCAGTGCCTCTTTCTTGCAATATAATTATGTTTGGTAGCTTTAACCCGTTTGGGGTTCAGTGTATTGCGGCGGTAGGGAAATTTGGATCAGATCTAGCTTTACCAAACTCCATCATACAAGTACAAAGCAATAGCACGTTCAAATGAACTAAGAGGAATCTCCATTCCAGTAGTGAATTCATATGTACTTTTACAAAGACTGAAGTGGATTGGTATGGGTTTTTCCATTTAGTAAACTAGCTTCTTACTACGTAATTGTACAGATATTGAAAATTCAAGTCAAAGCAGTCTAATGTGAATAAAATAGATAAATAAGTCACTTAACTTTATTCCACTCTATCTCTTTATTAGTATCCCTCGGGCTCAATATTTAGTCAATGTTATGGACAGTTTTTTTAGCGTCGTCTCCTGAAAGGGTTTTTGTTTCTTTTTTGGCAAATGAGTCATATAATTTGAAGGTTTTAACGCCTTATGCGTTGAAAAAGTAGTGGCAGTGTTGGCACGATTTTAAAGAGATACTTGGTTTAGGGTGAAGGTGAAATGCCAGGAATGAAAACAAACAGTAAGTTTTATTGCATGTAACTTATCATCATGAGATTCTGCTATTGACATATATTATGTATAATTCAGGCATACATTTTAATAATGTTGCTGCAGCAGTTGTCACTGGTAGAGATCTCAGCATGTCCAGTCAGGATTCGCTGAGTAATTTTGATAATAAAGGAGAGGATGACATTTACACAAATCATCCTAGTGATGAGGAACTTTCCCTTTAGAAGTGATTTCTACGATTGGAAGTGGCCTCTTTTCAATTTACAATATCAGGGCTGATCAAATTTTGTTTGCACCCACTTGTTCAGGAAATGTGGTTTCCAAAACTTCACTTGTCCCACCTTACTTTTCACTTGTCCCACACTTCTTTTCGCTTGCCAAGATTTGATGAGATGCGTGAGCTTAAATCCATAGAAATAATAAACGCAATAATGTACAAGATAATTTATTTAGTAAAATAATTTGCATTTGTGAAAATAATGGTTGAAACTATGCTTTGAGCTGCTGATGAATAGTAGAAGGGTTATATTTTTTCAAAATAACTTCAGAATGATCTACAAAAACGTGCACGTTTTCCCTCGCACGTTTCAACAGCTCTGTCCTTTCATGAGGAAAGTGCAAGAAATCATTCACAAATACCCTGGTTGAATTTCCAGACTGTGGCAATCTGGGATATCGTTTACAATAACAAAAAACATATTTCTTTCTAAGTCAATAAATTCAAACCAGGGATCAAAATCCATCCAATTTGGCAAAACATTTCTGAGTCTTTCAGTTATGTCTTGTTTGACATTTCTGCTACGTTTTAGATACGAGGGACAGGGACTGCCTTGAGATGTCAATGATGCTGAATATATTACTATCAGATTAGAATCAGACAAGCTGGCAGATCAAAATGATCAGGCAAATGATGATCAAGATATGGATGTCAAAAACCAGTTGCAATCTGTGAAAAGTGAAATCTTGACACAAAAACTGTTATCTGACAACGAGAGAGACAGTTCATCAAAAAACATAATCTTAGTGCACAAAACAAAACTTATAAAAAGAACAATTCAGGCTCTAAAAGTGGCATTAACAATAATGGAAGAAATTACAGTAATGATGGACTAACCAAAAATCAGAATTGGAACACAAAAAGGGGCAGAATGGTCAGGGATGCCAGCAGATGTTGGGGACCGAATCTAGAAAATCACTGATGTGGGGCCCAAGAAGTTAGCTGTAAGCTCTTTTACAGGTGATGAGGGGTAATTCGTGGGTACAAAAGTAAAACAAATTCCCTTTAACTATGCTGGTGGCACAAGTACTAATATAAGCATAATTAAGAAAGAATTGATTGACCAGTGGCCTCCTTCATCACGTCCAGAACTAAACGAAAATGTTGATGTAACGTTAGTTACTCCTACTGGTGAGACGTCCCCGTGTTATGGGAAAACTATTGGAAAACATATGTTTGTACTTATATTTTAGTAGCAGATATTAAGAACGACGGGATTTGAATGATGAGTTTTCTCTCTGCTATTAACTGTGATGTTTACTGAGAAATAAATGTCTTGTTATTCAGTTAGAGAACATCCATTGCGTTCAATCTGCACATGATGCTGAGGAAAGTTGTTTCAGAATTGTTGTTGCTGAAACCACAGTTGTTCCGTACTGTCTGTGAAGTGATAGTGCAGGGAAAACTTGCTTATATTTTATTTGGTGGGAGATGTGGTATTATCGAGGCTTGCCCTGGTTGAGTAGAAAAGAAAGGTAGGTTTACTTGTTGCAAAGTCAATGGTAAATATTCTTCTAAGGAAACGATTCCTTTGTGTGCTACAAACTTGAACAATGAACCGCGTAAGATTAATAAAGGTACCATAGCTGCAACCTATGAATCCACAGAAGAGTACTATATCCATGCTACTGAAATGACAATTCTATCGACCATAGCAATGGCAAAAGTTCAGTGTCAAACAATGCAAACCATAAAATACCCGAACATCTAAAAACTTTATTCACGAAAGTGGTAAGACCTTAAATTCCGATCAGGAAATGAAATTGAAGGCATTGTTAACAGAATATAGTGAGATCTTTCCAAAATTATCTGATGATATTGGGTGTATCCATTTTACTAAACATGCTATTGGTACTGACAATCCTAACCCAATCAAGCAAAATCGAAGCTAGTAGGGAAATAGCTGAGAAAGAAATTAAGGTTTTTTTCCAAGCATAGGATCATACAACCGCCTTTTAGTCCATGGGCATCGTCTGTAGCGTAAGTGGAGAAACGTGATGGAACTATAAGATTTTGCATTGATTTTCGTAAGTTGAATGACGTTATAATGGAACATAGTCAACCTTTGCCACGCTTGCTCTGGACGCTTAATTCGATTACAAGTGGTTTAGTACTTTGGACTTACAAAAAGGGTATTGGCAAGTCAAAGTTTCTGCTAAGATATACCAAGAACAGCCTTCACAGTTCCTGGCTGTAGTTTATGGCAATTTCGTGCTATTTAGTCTGCATTATGCAATGTACCAGGTACTTTTCAGAGATTAATGGATCATGGTTTGTCTGGGTTGTCTTGGAAGAGTTGTCGTTGTAACCTCGATTACATATCGTGTTTGCTAACACATTCAATGAAGAGCTGACCTGCTGCAGCAAACATGTCAGAGGTCAAAAGAAGCATATTTGAAACTAGCACATGACACATGTGTATTGTTCCAGATGAAGATTACCTTTTGGGATTACGTTGTAACTGAAGAAGATATTATTACTGACGCTTCAAAGGTAGAGTTGTCAAAGAGTGGCCTTTGCCTAAGAATGCCAAAGACGTCATGAGTTTTCTTAGATTATGAACATATTACCGAAACGTTCTGAAAGATTTCTGCCATTGTTAAACCTTTGCATCGGTTGAAATATAAAGACTGTCCATTTAATTTAGTATGCCCTACCATCAACGATCATTTCATAGTTGACACTTATGCTAGTAACTGTACTGTGGTATTGGTGCGATGATTGTCTCGGTTGCAAAGTGGGTAGAGAAGGTGATAGCATATTACAATAAAACTTTCAGTAAATCAGAAAATCGTTTTTATTTTACTCGCTAAGAGTTACTTTCAGTTTTTTCCTCAGTTAAACGCTTTCACCATTGTTTGTCTCGTTGACATTTGACAGAGAGCACCGATCATGGTGTACATCGCTGGATCTTGAATTTCATAAATCCTGAAGGTCACATGACCAGGTGGCTTGAGACTTTGTCTGTGTATGACATGAAAATAGAACATCTTACTGGTCGCATTCATTCAAATGCTGACACCTTATCTAAGCGCCCTTGTAGTCAAAACTGTTTATACAGTTTGCGTGCAGAACAAACGTCATTAGCTACTGACCAAAGTCCTAATGAGATCGGGTCTGAAGTTTTGAAGTAAGATAGGGTTGTACGTGTACGTGTTAACCCATTCAGAGCCATTCAGCACCTTGTAATGCCGCTTTTAAATAATAATGCATAGCTGGTAAAGTTTAGAAATACATGAAGGAATAATAAACTGAAATAGAAAAGTGATGCAGAGAAGAAAGTAAGTTGGAAAATTGTTTTGCCAAACTCTTGATGCCATTAATCTTGCAAGATTTGCACAATGTTTCCACTGCATATAGGCATAAAGATAACCTTGGATAAAGTTAAAAGTCTATTCTTTCTGGTGTGATGTCTCTGAAGATGTTTTTCACTGGTGTAAAATTTGCGATATCTGCATATCAAGAAAAGGTCCAGTTAAAAAGTTGAAAGCTCCTCTTAAACTGTAGTAAACGCGAGCCGTATTAGAAAATGTTTCAGCAGATGTTCTGTTCCTTTATCCAAAACTTGAGCTGATAATAAATAGTTGCTTAATGTCTGTGATTATTTTACGAAATTGACAGATGCTTACCACATGTGAAATATGGAAGAAATTACCATGGCAAATAAATGTAAATGGTTTGTTATTGTGTTTGCAGTGCCAAAACAACAACATTCAGGTCAGGGTTCAAACTTTGAATCACATGTATTCGAAGAAATGTGCAATCTTATGGGCTTTGAGAAAACTCGAACCTCCCCACTAAGATCACAGTCAAAAGAGCAAACAAAACTATAAAATGTACGCTATCAACGTTTGTTTCGAACAAAAGTGATATGGATAGCCACATTCCCTTGTTGATGATGGCTTCCAGAACTTCCGTGAACAGGTGTCACTCCATCTGCTATGGTGCTTTGTGGAGACATTGCTGTACCAGTTGATGTTATTTTTAGTGAACACAAAAATGAATCAGAAAGCTTTAGTTCTGATTATGCCAATGATCTCACAAATTGTGACTATGCAATAAACTATTTACTAATCGCTGCTGAAAGAATGAAGATAACCTATGATAAAGGAATAGTGCTTAAGCGTTTCAATATGGGTGATGCTGTTTGGATATATAACCCTGCAGGTAAAGTTGGTACTTCAAGAAACCTGAAACGGCCCTGGAAAGGACATTTTGTTGTGAATAAACATCTAAATGAAGTTCTTCACAGAGTTCAATTAAACCAAAATTAAAACCTAATGCGGTGCATCACTACCGATTAGTAGAATATCATCAAGAAAATAAGCCTGAATGATTTAAAATACCGTTAATGATTAAAACTGATACTGATGCAGAATCTGATTTTATGATAGCGATGTTTTAACGTTATCTGAGATCATTACGTCCTTATATTTCCGGACTGATGTATGGGTATGACTGATCTATAACAAATGCAAGAAGTTCAAGAAATATGGGTCTATTTGTGTTATATCATGGAACAACACCTAGGCTATGGTTACAAGTGAGAGGAATGATATAATGTGTTGTTCGACAGGACAGCAAACATAAGAATAGTTAAACTGGACAAAATCAGCCTGGAATGTTCCTGTTCTGTGGGAACATTGTGTATCAGAGTGAAACTCTAATTTTGTAGGCCGTGATCCTGTCCATCGTTGTATCATCTTGACTTATCTACATCAGACAATACTGCCCCTTGATGTTCTTCCCGGGAGAGAAGATATCTAGCTTCTTCTTCAATACTGTTTACAACAAAAAAAATTGTCCTCAAAATATAAATACATTATGTTTTTAAAATTCGATTCAAATATTACAAAACTGAGGCCTGAAGCAATGTTTTATTTATAAAAAAAAAACGTCAATTTTCTTATTTTATAGCAGCGTTACTTTTAAATAAATTAACCACCTCTTGGTACGATGTGACCCATTTTTCAATTTGTTTAGTTCATTCAAACTGATACGTGCCAGTCCTTGGGTCAGAATGATAGTACGCTTTAAATGAAATGAATATACAAAATGTTTTAAAACCTGATCCTTTGTAATATTTACACTTGTTTTGTTATATACAAACTTGTCTATGATGCAGTCCCAATCATTACTTTACCAAACAAATGATGTGGGGTAGACATAGTGATTTCAAGGACAAGACAACATAGTTATATATGATGTAACGTAACTTGATGCCTTTAATGAACTAAAAATACTAGATGAAAAAGTAATTTAAACAAAAATATGGCAATGCTTGGAACGCTAGATATCAACAGATATGGATAAGAGAATAATTGACAGAAAGAAAAGAAAACATTTTTTT